>CATIWK010404008.1:0-11262 GCA_949634005.1 Mallotus japonicus
CCATCAATTATATATGCTATCAATTAATTTTTTTTATTGCACATACTTAATTTGACCAATTTTAATGTATATTTTTTCTTTAATTTGCTCATTAGTTATTATGCTAAAAACTAAATTTATAATTTTTTTTATATTGTGACAGTTGATTATCTTTTATGAGATTTTGATTATATATATAATTATGGATATATTTCTCAAAAGAAAAATTTTCGTTGAAGAAAACTAAATTTGGTGTTTATTTTGATTATCCGTTTTGATTATCCGTTTTGATTTTGATTATCCGTTTTGATTATCTTTGATGTTATTTTTTTTTAGTTTAAACTATTGTTAGCGTATTTGAAATATTATTTACGTTAGTTTATATTAAATGAAACATTTCTAGTCTATTAAAATAAGGTAAAGTTTACCTCCCCTGAAAATTTTTTCTGGCTCCGCCCCTGCATAGCGGCATATAAAAGAGAGAGGATGGTATAAAAGGAATTTACTCTCATGGATATCACCATTCATTTAGCTACTAACTATATAAATCATTATTTTTTGGATAAATAGAACCACAATAACACTAAAGATCTTCTAAAATTATAATAATAGTAAAACTTTTTTGACAATTTATTTAATATGACTACACACTACTTAATTTTGAGACCTTACTTAAATAAAAAACAGTCTATATGAACTGAACCCAACAATTATAATATATATATATATATATATAGTAATTAAAGTTAGATATTTTTAACTACTTTCAAATAAATTATTATAAAATACTTAAAAAAATTAAATTATTAAGAGTCATAATTTTTTTATATTAAAAATATCTTTAATTTTTAAAATTATTATAATGATAATCATTTATAAATTTAACAATTTTTCAATAGTAAATTTAATTTTTATTATTGTGCCTATGTTTTCTATTTCATTTTACATAAAATAATTATTTGTATGAAAATTAAATAAATTTATGAAATTAAAATATTTTATTAAAATTTAAAGTTAGGATAAAATTGTTAAAAATTTCAAACATTTGGATTTTTTACACTAGTCGACTGCCACGAATTTCACAAATTAAAAGGATAAATTTGACATTTTATATGATGTCACGTTAGCATTTTATTTAATTTTGATTAAATAATTATTTATATTAAAACTACCAAATATTTGATAAATCAGGACATTTTTTCCAAAATTAAAAGTTGAAATAAAATTATAAAATATCACAAATGTTTAAATTTTTCCCACCAATAGGACTATATATATATAGGCCTAATTCATTCCTTCTTAATCAATGTTGCTTTTGTTGGGGGTTTAATGTTAACTCTTTGAAACTTTTATCTCGATCTCTCTCAATGAAATTTATAGGTACCTTGCTCTCTACATCGATGATTGCCATTAGCTATAAGCAGATGTATAGTTTCGAAGCCCTTTTTTTAGTTTGATCTTCAAACGATTAGACCTCGGGCTCAGGGACCATTTGCCCATGTGGGTCTGCTAATATGGTCAACAAAGATCAACCCATGAACGTATTCTCCAACTACACACAAACTAACTTATTTCATTAAGAAAATATTGATAAGCCAAAAAAAAAAAAGGTATAAGGTTGTTTAGTTTTGGAAAATAAGACTTATTTTCCAGAAAATCTTTTCAAGAAAATTGGAAAATAAAAGTTGTTGTTTAGTCATGATATTTTCTAACTAGAAAACTATTTTCCAAAATTTTCAAATTATAAAAGACTATAGAAAACTAATAAAAGATGTTTTCTAAATTTTTCATTTAATATTTTAACATTTAATACAACCTTCTCAACCACCATTATCACCACCGCCACCTCCACCTCCACTTCCACCACTACTACCACCACCACCAACCTCCACCACCACCACCTCCACCTCCACCACCTCCATCTCCTCCACCACCACCACCACTATCTCCACCGCCACTTCCACAACCACCACCACTACCTCCACCGCCACTTCCACCACCACCACCACCACCAACCTCCACCACCACCACCACCACCACCAACCTCCACCACCGCCTCCGCCTCCACCTCCGCCTCCACCTCCACCTTCACCTCCACCTCCACCACCACCACCATTACTTTGAATTGAAATTAATTAAATATGAATGATTTAAATTTTTTTATAAAATAAATAAATTTTAGATTAAACATTATTATATGTATCACAATAATTATTATTATATTTAAAAAATTACTATAATAAATTTCATAAAAAATTATAAGAATATGAAAAAATTGCGAAATAAAAAATAACAAACAAGTTGTTTTCTATTTTTTTGTTTTCTATTTTGGAAAATAGAAAACTATAAAACAAGGAAAATAAAAAGAAAGCTGGAAAAGAAAAATAGAAAATATTTTCCAAAACTAAACAGCCCTATAAGATTGGTTTTTGTAAAAGAAATGCAAAACATGAATTTATTTTTTATGGTAATTTTTCTATTTAAAAAATAAATTGAAAAAAATAAGTATTTATCAATATAAATTATTTTTAAAACTTAAAAAAAGGTCAATGATAAACAAATATTAAAGCACCACCACCACTACCGTGACATTCACTACCACCGCAATTTCTGCTACCTCCACTACCACTATAACCTCCTGATAAAGTGGTTGCACTACCATTGCCAGCTGTCACTACCACCAACACAACCTTTGTCAGCACCACCACCACTACCATGACATTCACTACCACCGTAATTTCTGCTACCTCCACCACCACTATAACCTCCTGATAAAGTGGTTGCACCACCATTGCCAGCCGTCACGACCACCAACACAACCTTTGCCACCTCCACTACCACCACCATTGCCTCTTGGCATAGGAGTTGCAACACTATCACAATCTCCGCTACCTCCACCACCACCACAATAGTGTCATGACATTAAATTGAAATTAATTAAATTTGCATGATTCAAAATTTTTTATAAACCAAATAGATTTTAGGAAAAATCTATTATATGGCCCTCGAACTTATGTGGTTTGTTTCATTGAGTCTCTATACATTTATTGTGTTTTAAAAGATTCTTAAACATTTATTTGATACAACATTGAACCCTTTTTTAACAAAAAAAAACGAAAAGTAAAAATGATGTTTAAGGATTCGATATTGTATCAAATAAATGTTTATGCGTTCAATGTTGTATCAAATAAATGTTTAAAGGTTTGATGTGTATCAAATAAATGTTTAAGGGTCTTTTAAAATACAATAAATATATAGGAGCTCAATGAAACAAACCATGAAAGTTCGAGAGCCACATAATGAGTTTTTCCTAAATTTTATATTAAACAATATCATATGAATTACAACAATATTTATTATTGTATTAAATAAAAATTTATTATAATAAATTTTACCAGAAAAATAAAAATTTCGAGAATATAAAAAATTGTAAAATGAAAAGTAACAACAAACAAATTAATTTTCTATTTTTCCATTTTCTATTTTTGAAAATGAAAAACTGAAAAAAAAAAAAGAAAAGAAAGTTTAAGAAAAATAAAAAATATTTTCCAAAACTACACGGCCTAAGTTTTTAAATGTTTGAACTGCCAAAGCACCTTGTACATTAATGGAGGTTGCCATTCCGAAAGTTTAGGTCTCAAGACCTTGAGACTGCATGGAATTGCAAAGCCTCTCCATGTCACAGTTTTGCTCAAAGAGCCCTACAATACAGAAGAAAAGAAGAGAAACTCCATAGCTTGCCACAATCATCTCTAGTTTTGATAAATCTCAAACTTTCAAGGCTGTCATTTTGCAGATGGGGCAGCTATTCTTCAGGACAAGCCACTGCTTAATGCAGTTGAAGTGAAAGTCATGCCCACAGTCTAGCTTCCCAATATCTTGGCCATCAGCATATTCCTCCTGCAAATGGTTGGGGAAGGAAAGAAGTTACAAGACATAGCAAAAACAAATACACCCTACAACATGTATTGTAAATTTACTGCATAAGATCTTAAAAGTTTCTGATCAAAACGCGTTGCAAACTAGCCGTCAGCTTGGCTGCACTATAAATTTGTATATTGCAGTAAATAAAGCAAGCATTCACTAGATTAGTAAGTTCTCTCTTGTTACTGAAGTTGAGTTGGAGGCTGACAATCTTACCTCAATCAAATCTCAGAATTACAGATGAGCACTAAAATAAAATTAGAGCAGGAAAGTAAAACCAACAAAATAGTATCTCACTGGACGAAATGAAACCAAAAGAACCACAATCAAAATGGCACTGATAATTGATCTCCATAATATATCTATGGAATGCACATGCATGATCATCTTCTTTTCTTTTCAACTTATACTTGGAAGGAATAAGAACTGGGCAGGTCTCTTACCTGGCAGATACAGCATGGTTCATCCTCCTTGGGAGTCCCAACTTCAACTGTTTGATACTTCTGCTGCTTCATACGTGATTGAATGGCATCCTCGCTTAATCCAGTGCAAACATTTCCAATTTGATCCTCTAGGG
Source organism: Mallotus japonicus (assembly GCA_949634005.1). Classification (NCBI taxonomy): domain Eukaryota; kingdom Viridiplantae; phylum Streptophyta; class Magnoliopsida; order Malpighiales; family Euphorbiaceae; genus Mallotus; species Mallotus japonicus. Next base: position 4,481 of record CATIWK010404008.1, read on the forward strand.
CCAATAATTCCTATGGAACAATAATATTATTTAGAAGTGTGTCCAACAATGTAGGATATCAAGACAAAGTGTCAATTTAGCTTATTATTTCTCAGGCACTAAAAATAAGTCTTCCACCAGCTCTTAAGATAAATTTTACGCAAATTAGCTTTTAAAATTAAAAAAAAACACAGAAAAATGACAGCCAAAAGGCTTATTTATTGCTATGACATTACCTCATAGGACATATTATCCACATCAAGACGCATATCTTCATGTAGATCAGGCTCTTCATGCACACCAAAGAGCACTGAACGGTCAATCACCATCACATCCTAAAATTGGACAAATTGATTAAATGATACTTAGATGTTAACCAAGCAAGAGAAAGCTGAACACCATAACTTTTGCATTAGGAGCAATACAAAAACATTAAAAAATATTAAGAATCCTAGTTGCTTGTGCAATTGCAGCAAGTAATGCCAACTAATGATAAGGGTATGTGAAGATTTTGCTCAGCTAATTAATGCATCTACTCTATCACTGATGATGTTGTTTTCCTTAGTATGAAAAGTTATATAACAGCTGAAATATTGGATAAAAACAAGCATAAATCTAGCTAGACCTTACCTCAAACTGTAAGAAGCTCCCCCTACGAACAAGCGCCAGAGCATTGCGAACCTGCAATGTCAATAAGCAAACATAAAGACTGAGTACACAATGTTTTACCAGTGTTAACAGAAAAGATAGTGGACTAATGAAATTGAGGTTGCAAAACTTGCACATTTAGAGTAAACCCAAGGAGGATTGATTAAATAGCAAAGCAGGAACTAAATGTACACATAGCTAACAAAAGAGTTCTGATACTGAATGTAAGATGAATCAGTAGCAGTGTTAATCCTTGGGCCAAGATATCACCACCTAATCTGGCCTTAATTCTACTTGTCTTATTCTAACATTTCCCACTTATCTCTGATGTTGATAAGAGTTCTAAATATGGTTGCTAGGAGGAATTACTCAAAAATTTGAGTGTAAGGCCTTTTTGGTCACAGTAACTGACCTGGCTAATTATGTTGAAACTTCATCCCCTAAATCAAAGTTATTGCATTTCATGTTCTGGGTAAAATGAGCGCTTTGGTATTCCTGTACAGAATATTAGGATTCTCTCAAAAGGTGAAGTCACAATTGATATGAGTCTGCATATCACTTACAATTGTGACTGTAGTATAGGACAAGGAAGATAGTGGTGCTAATGAGAGAATTTTCTCACAAATAAATTTCATTCATGTCATCATCTAGATGACGTCTGAAGTTATCAAATTGCATATATCAGAAATTTGAAAAGAAAATATTTAGTCCAAAAATTTATGAAAAAATGCAGAGAATAAAGCATTTGTCACACATACCTCAGATACTAGCCTGCTTCTTCTCTGAGCAGCAGTCAAAGAGCGCAATGCCACCTCAGGATGAGCCCCAGTTTGTCTTTCAGCCCGTGCTATCAATCCTGACCTAAGAGGTATCCGATAAGGCCTTGCATTACCGCCCCTTGCTGACAATTCCCTCTCTCTTGCAGCAAGAGAGACACCCAACTGATGTGGGCAGTATCTACTTTGTCCTTGAGACTCAGTGTGATTGACAATGTTTGAAATCCTCTGTGCATACTGGTGAGCCATGTGGCCCTGGGGTAACCAGATGGGAGCTAATGATGGATAAGTAGATGGAGTAAAGCTATTTCTGGAACTAGAAGCAAAATTTCCAGGAGAGTTTGCTCTAGTGACAAAGTTTGGATTTGTTAACATGTGTTCCAAATTTCGCCTCAGAATTTCAGAAGGAAACATGCCATTACTTGCATTGTATCTTGGGTTGTGTTCCAGAAGCAAAGCATCTCCTCCATTTAAAGCATGAGCAGTGGACAACATACCGGTCCTTGACCTGGTAACTGCATTCCACTGGAAAGGTTGCAAAGCTTCCAAAGAGTTAAGATCATGGACAGACTGTGACAAAGGAGTTGAGTGAACTATTCCTGTCACTGAGCTTGTGTTTGGAACACAATCAAATGGGAAAAAAACAGCTGGTTGACCAGGTAATTGCGCATGAGAATTCCTTGAGGAGAACATGTCCAAGTTAGCAGGTGCAAAGTCTTGATGAGTCACAGTTCTTCTCATACGGATGTTTCTCCGGGAGTTTTCAACTTCTCCTGCAATTGTTAGTAATTGATGGACATCGGAGCTTGCTCCTGCATCAGCTCCAAGTCCACCTCTTTCATCACTTGAAGGTCGATGCATGACAGGAACTGTCCCTAACCCAACCACAAGTCCAGTGCCCAGCTGCTCTGAATACTGGACATTTGGGAGACTATTCATAGGAGTTGATAAATTCAATCCTCTATTAACATTTTCTTGAGAAACAACACCAGTTTGACTGGATCTTGAGCTTTCGCCTAATGAAAGTTGTCTAGAACCGTCTTCAGGTGCTCTTCTTTTGCAGGAAAGACGCCTACCATATGAGGAGTTACCTTCTCCACTTTCATTTTCTTCCACCACATACCCCGCAATTCCAGAAGAGATAACAAGTGGATCGGAATTGGAAGAATTGACAGCAAGTGGATTTTGATCAGCAACTGGTCTCCCTGATTTAAATGGATTTATACACAGACCTGTCCCAGTATTCAGATAGGCACCAGTACCACGACTGTCACACGCTGCATTCAAGTCTATATCTTGAGGGTGAGCACTAGAACTAGCCTGTTGCAAAGACAATGCTCTATTTGAGGGATGACCATTTCCTAAACTCATGTTAGCACTAGGATGAAAAAAAGCAACTGTTGGCTCCAAATGCCTCTCTACCGAGCTTTGATCAATTACAACACCAGAGACAGGGGAAGAAAGCAAGCCATCCTCAGCTAATAAATCCTGAAATCGGACTGGGGTTTGAGCATTCATACTAGAAGTAGACTGATCTATATGGTTAGATAGCATGCCATCTTCTGCTAATAAATCCTGGTAGTGAATAGGGGTTTGGCTGTTTGTGCTAGAACTAGATTGACCCATCCAGCTTATAACAGGATGGCCATTATGAACTAAAACATCAGCTGGCACCAAATCATTCTGATCCCGTTGAAGATTGATGCCATTGGACCCACTGTCAAAAGCAAAGGTTCCTGGGAAGGCATTGGAGGTGCCATCTTGACCTTTCATCATGGCAAAATAGATTATCTCTAAGGAGGCCAATGACCCAAAGGATCCCCTTAGAAGTAGGACTTCTCTCCAGACCTGAAAAGGCAGCAACTATATTAAAAGCAAACATTGAAACAGTGAAAATATCTGCATTTACTTGATCAGTATCATCCCCAGAACAAGAACACAACAAGAAGACCAATGGAAAAGAGCACCGGTTACAAAATTAATTGATCAGCATAAGTGACTATGACAAACAAAATGGATTGATGCAAGCACATTATGAGGAAAAAAGAAGAATAAAAAGGGAAGGTGGTACAAACACAAACATTCATGCAATGACAAATGATTGATATCACATAGCACAAAACCCATTACTTCACAACCTCATTTAGCCTCCTTTTTCAAGGTTAGAAGAGTAACACTCCCCTACTTAACCATTACACCCTTCCTTAACCCAAAAGCAACACACACCAGACGCATTAAAAAGAAAAATGTAAAAAGAAAATAAGATGGAAAATAATCTATACTGTAGAAATTCAAGCAATTAGTTACGACATAACTAACCTTAAATCATCAAAACTCACAAGCAAATAGAATTTTTCAAACAATAAATTTGATGTGATTATGTGGAATATAAATCATTAATATTCAATATCAGAGAACAATTTTCAGATTACACATAAAATTAATGAAGCATATGTAAGGATGATTCATGAACCCCCAACAATAAAGCATTCATACATACACACATTAAAAAAAATAATAACAAATAAAATAAAATAAAATTGAAAAGTAAACAGGAACCATTAAAACATAAGATATCACGTGATTATTAGTTACAAAGTAACAAGCCTTAGACCATCAATCACACAGAAATAAAGAATGATGAAACCAAAATGGTAGGTTTTACTCTGTGTTGCATAGATCGTAGACGCACATAAGATCAAAGAACAATTCTCTATTCACAGAGAAAATTGATAACTTATTTGCAATGATTTTTATCCACGAATGTCTTACTTCTAAAATGAAAGTAATCCCTAAAAGAATTCCCAAAAGCATCACATTTTTATAACGTTTTTGTCAAAAAGTATCATATTTTTTTTTTTTTTTTTTTTTGCCTTGAAACATATGGTTATTCATAAAGAACCAGCCCCAGGTCATCACCCCTAAATGGCTAGAAAGCTTAAAGAAAAATTAAAACCAAAATGCTTGATGTAATTATGGGGGCTGTAAACCACCAATGTACATGGGGACTGAAGTACATTTTCAGTTTTACATACTTCAGTCACTGAGAGTTTGATCAATCAATTTCATTCAAACAACTTATCACTTTGTTTTACTTTGTCAAAATCCTCAACCAAAAACATTTTACACAAAGTAAACCCACATATCCTCATAAAATAAACTACAGCAATCAATCAAAACCATTAGACTCAAAACAATTTTTCAAAACGTTAAACAGCATGAATTAATCAAACTAGCACTTAAAACCATCCTCACAGATGGATTTGAAATTGCACTTGAAAACAAGCAGAAAAAAAAAACCCCAATTCCAAGCAAACAAAAATTCAACACAAACAAAGTAATCAACTAAACACAAAGACAGCCACAAATACAAAAATTCTACATGGTTAACTGATACAACATAAACAGAGGTAAAAGAATTATACCCAGTAACCAGTAACAGATACAGAACTGAAATGAATGGGTATAATGCTAAAAGAACAAAACTTTTTCACTCAAAATCAAATTCTCTAACAAGTGAAAGTCTATATGAGTAAATGGGTATGTATATATAAGTGAAAGAAATCTAGCAAAAGATTAGAACTTTATGTATATACATTAAAAAGGGGGCAAAAAAAACAGAGTGCGAAATTTCCAATGATGGAAAGGATAATCATAATTACAGAAGAATAAGAAGAGACAAGTATGGTAGTAAGGTGTCACGGTTGGCTGCTGACCAATTGGATTCTCACTTCTCAACACCACCTCACTATGATAGCCTCGTGTCACCCTTTTCTGCATGGCTCTTTTCTGTCAAAAACAGAAAAAAAAAAAAAAAAAAAAAAAGAGAATTGAACTTTCAGTTTCTTGGGTTTGTTTTCTTCTCTCTCTGTATCAGGAATTTTATGGAAACAAAGTTACTCGCTCGCTCGTTCGCGAACTCACTCACTCACTCACTCAGCCGTGCCGTTATTTTCTTGGCATTTCTTTCCTTCCTTTCCCTTTTTTGTGTTTCCTTTCTTTCCTCTCCTCTTTCTATCTTATTATTGTATTTTCCTTTTTCATTTCTTATTAAGCATTTTTCAATTAGTATTTTCATTTATATTATTTAAAAATTAATTTTATTGATTAATAATTTTAAAATTTATATCATAAGAATTTAAACTTATAATATTTCTAATAAGAGTTTTTATTAATTTTTTGATAATTATTAAAAAAAATTTGATGACGCATAAAATTTTAGTTAATTAATTTAATGTACTATATATTGTAAAAGATAAAATTAATTATTTAATTATCTAAATAATTAGTTATCGTACGATGATAATTCGTTATTTGAATTAATTGTTACATTAAATATTTTGATTCTTCAATAAGATATTTGATGATTTGTTATCTAAAGTTGTAGATTTCATTACCATTTAAGTTGCTAATCAGATATTATGCTTAAGTTTGTTTTTCTAGCTCTATTAGTATGTTAATTTTATTTATTCTTCGCAATTTAAAATTCTGCTACATTAGACTGTTGATAAGGCGTCTCGATTATAAATTTGAAAAATTTAACACAGTGTGATAAGTGATAACAGAGTCAAAAATTAGATTAATTTTGCATATGATACGATGAAGTTGCAAAATTCTGTTCTTTATTTTGCATTGGTGCAACATCTCCATTTGAATCAAGGCACATTATTTTCTTTGTGGTTCGTACGACATTTATAATCTTGTTGTCTTAGAACATTTGATGGCTATTTTGTATTTCATGTAATGTGGACCACTTTCAAAAATTGTGCCCATGTTCGTTGTATAGCTAAACTCATAATTATTATACCAATTATATGGTTATTTTTTGTCAAAAAAAAATTATATGGTTATTTTGTAATTTCTATTTTTTAAAATAAATTTATTTTTTTTAAATAATAATTATTAAATACACAAAATTACCTCTAAAAATTGAAATAAAGTAAAAAATTATAATTATTGTGAAATTAAAAGGTAATTTTCATTTATCGTCTTTAACATTTCAATCAAACTCCACAATCATTTTTAACATTCAAATTATTATTTAAAATTTTTAAAATTTTAATTTTAGTTTCACTATTTTTTTTTTATTTGTCAACTTGGAGGTAGGGGTGGCCACGGTTCTGAACCGAACGGTTCCGGTTCCGAACCGAACGGTTCCGGTTCAAAAGATTTTGGAACCGAACTTGAACCGTGTACAGGACGGTTCCGGTTACGGTTCGGAACCGGCCGGTTCCGGTTCGGTTCCGGTTTCGAACCGAAAGTTTTGGTTCGAAACCCAACTAGATTATAGTAGTAGTAGTAGTACTAATAATAATAGTTATAGTAGTAGTAGTAGTAGCAATAGTGAGTAATAATAATAATACTAATAGTTATAGTAGT
>CATIWK010404104.1:0-10454 GCA_949634005.1 Mallotus japonicus
ATAAAGCTTTTGTGTGTTAAGTCTTTAGTTTGTTCAATCTAGAATGCGGTTTATTAGCTCTCAGTGTTTGCTTTTGAATTTGATTTCTGTTTACCTTTTGTTTTAATTTTGTTGAGCTCTGAATGCCTGCTTCTGGGTTCATGCAGTAGGATAATTTTTGGTTTTCTTTGTTTCTTATTGAGAAACTCTGGTTTATTTTTTTTGAACTAAAGAAACTCTGGTTTATTGGGTGCTTAAAGATGGAATTTTTTTTTTTCAATTAGCTGTGATCCTTTTTCTGGAGGACTAGATTATTAGATGTGGTAATTGCTGATTTTACCTTGTTGCTGACTACTAATACCAGATGATATTTTGAGTGACTAAAGGAGGTTTTGTTTGTTTTTTTTTTTCCTTTAAAATTCATATTTTGGCTTTTTTTTTATCACTAGAATTTTTCATGTATTTAATTTAGATTGATGGGAAATGTTCACTGGTGTCGTTGTTATTGAGAGTTTTAGAATGGTTAACATCGTGTCTCTCTTATGTTAATGGAGATGTCGGCATTTGTTTGTTTAATTTTCTTAATAGGGTTCTTCTTCTTCTTCTTATTATTTATTTTTAAAATCTGACATGATATTGACATTGCAAGGAGTCCTATCTTCAGCCTTGTTCGGTTGTTTTTAATTGCCTTGCCATTGTTCCTTTTTTTTTTTCTGTGCTTATTGTTGTTTGCAACTATTTTACCCATCAACATTTTTTTTTGTGTCTACTGGGACTTATTTTATTGCTGGGAAACAACGACTAAAGGGACAAATTAAGAGCACTATCGAGCTTTGTCTTTGCCTGGGAAGAATATTTTCTGTCATTTCTATATTGTTAAAAGATTTGTGTTTTAGCCGTTGAACTGATATATGCAAGAGTCAACACCAATTTTTGTGCTCTATACATTTTGGTTGTCTACGTATGAGCAAAAGAACTGAATAATACAAGCTCTTGTCTTTTCATATGTTCCCAAATTTTCCAATTGATTTACTTCTAATGAAAATCTTAATGTTAGTAATAACAGAAAAAGATTGGATAATGCACCTGGACAGAATTATGCAGAGTATCTACTATGCTTATTGATGGGTCATTCGTCATAATTTTGTAGTGTTTGAGAGATTACAGAGCCTTTTTGGACCAATTTTGAATTTGTATAGATTGTCATGGTTCACATACTATACCAAAATGCATAAAAAAGATTCTATTGAAAGATAAGTATTTAAATGGTTTTTCAGCAATGTATTTTATGTCATCATCTATTAAGACACACATTCTCCTAGTTAGTGGGCGTGTATGATCTTTGGGTATACTGTTTCTGTTTGATTTTAAAATCGAATGTTATTTAAGCGAGCTAACCTTGCTCATTTTCTTCGTAAACGTTTACTGTTTTCCATTTTTCATCACTAAACCAAGAATTTCAATATGGTCACTGTGGTTTGAAAAATGGGTAATTATTACTTTCTATGGGTGTTATGTTTTTCATAGATATGGCCATATGGGATAGGGTAGGGACGAATTTCTCAGTGGAAGTAAAAAAGGTACTTTCAGTCATTTTTGTTTTATTTTTCTGGTGAGTGTTTGGGTCAAACCTTGAGGTTTCAACTTCAATTCATTCTTTATAGTCTCTTACACTGAGTGCTGGGGATTCTTTTTTCCCCAAGACGCTAAGGAATGAAATCTTCTCTTACGCACCATCTGCACTATTCACTGCCTTCATGCTGCAAGGGTTTCTATTTTTTGAACATCATATGTAGCAATATTCTGCTCCTAGAGGCTGTGGTTTAATAATTGGTTGCAAGTGGAAATGTAATTATTAATTTACAGGTATATATTTATGCTTCTAAGTCATCTTGTCTGATTTCTTTATAAACCGAGCCTAGGATATAGATATCTGAAACCGATTACAATCTTTTTTAAGTGTATTATTGATTTATACACCAAAATGCTTAATTCTTGTGGATTGCTTAGCAAAATTATTCTGGTTTTGCTTGATTTGTTTTCCAGAAGCAACGCCAAAGACTATTATGAGAACAATGGGGGTAAAGGGCCTCACTCTTTATCACTTGAAATCTCACCTACAGGTTCGTTGAAACAATTATCACTTCATTTATAATCATTTTCAGGGTGTTTGGTTTCCTTGGTTTTCATAGCTGTTACATGATGTTTGTACTTGCAGAAATACAGGCTGGGAAGGCAAGCATGCAAAGAATCAAATGATAACTCTAAGGATGGTATTAGCCTCTACCTCTTCTGAACCCTTATGAATTTGATATGTTCTTAAAGAATAGAAAGTTCTTTCAAGGGCATAAGATGATTATTAAAGTGGTCATGCCAGATTAGAAAAGTTCTAGGGGTGGAAGTAGTGTGGTAGGTGGGAGAGGAGAGTAAGAAGGATGGTTTATGTGGTTGGGTAAGTGGAGGGATTAACAAAATCAAGTCAAATCTATCATACAAGATTGGCCAAAATTTAATGCATTTCTTGTGAAAATTTGCAAATTCTTGAAATGCTTAATGACTGATGATGTGTCCTTTGGGTTGCAGTATCTGTTGCAGAAAGTCAGGATACTGGTTCATCTACATCAACATCATCTAGAATGATTGCACAAGATGTTAATGAGTATGTTGTCTTTTCCCTGTATTAGTTAATGAGTATGTCGTCTTTTCCCTGTACTACCAAACATGCCCCATCTCTTTGTCCTCTATTGAGATTTTTGCTTTCATCTTTCACACAGTGGTTACCAGGTTACTGAGGCTTTGCGTGTACAGATGGAAGTACAAAGAAGACTGCATGAGCAGCTGGAGGTTAGTGACTTAAGTGTTCATACGTGCATTTGGCATGGCCAACTACTTAGCTTTTGCACCCTTTTAGGTTATCATAGCCGTTAAGCATGTGTTTTTAGGTTGCTCGGCCGAATATAAATATGCATGAAACAGGATAAAGCTGAAATACTAAGGAGATTGTCAATATTTAATCTGTAGATAATTTTTTTTGAAGAATTGAATTTGGAATAGTTGCAAATCATGATAAAATGGAAAGCTTTTCTTTGATACCTAGGATTTTTCTGCTGAGGGTATGTTGCCAACCAGAACAAGTGCAAATTTAACCTGATCAATCTCTCTTCAGCTCCAGTTATAGTTTGCAAATATGCTTCTTTTAAATTCAAGTATTGTACTAGATTGATTAACAATGATTTTAATTAAGGAATTTGTTATGAGCAGGTGCAGCGTCGCCTCCAACTTCGTATTGAGGCACAGGGAAAATACCTACAATCAATTCTTGAGAAAGCTTGTAAAGCTCTGAGTGATCAGGCTGCTGCAACTGCTGGGCTTGAAGCTGCCAGGGAAGAGCTATCTGAACTAGCAATCAAGGTTCATAATGAATGCCAAGGAATAGGCGCAGTCGATAACATGAAAATGTCTTCATTATCTGAACTTGCTGTAGCTCTGGAGAAAAAAAATACATCAAATTTGCCAGCTCGGATTGGTGATTGCTCCGTTGATAGCTGCTTGACTTCAACTGGGAGCCCAGTATCTCCAATGGGCGTGGGTTCACAGGCTGCTTCAATGAAGAAAAGACCAAGACCAGTATTTGGTAATGGAGACTCATTGCCCTTGGAAGGAAACATGCGGCAAGAAGTAGAATGGATGATGAGTAACATAGGATGAATGGCAACACATTTTCCATTTCCATCCTAGAAATAGAAAACTAAATTGTTTCTCTTTTGTTTTTTGTTTTTTGTTTTTTTTTTCCTTTTTCTAGTTGTTCTAAATGTCATCGTGCCCTTAATCAACTGTATCATTGGTGTTCTGTTCTGTACAGTTTCGGATCTTTCTGAGTTAGATGATATCTTTTTTTTTTCTTTACAACTTTCAGCAATTTTCTCCCATTTGCAGAAAAGTAGCTCATTATATAGTTTACTTTCTACTGTTGGCATAAGATTATGACATGTTCAACAAAAGAGCTATTTTTTTTCGAACAAAAGAGCTATTTAGTGTGTCAAAGAATGAAGCTTTAAATTAACTTGGGTTCACTTTTATTGTTCGTGAAGGAATCAAGTAGCTTGAATTCTTTTAACATTTGGTATCTATATGTATGATGATGTCTGGTATAAGCAAAGGTTTATTCTTTGCTTTGAATAAGTTGCATCAACAACACTAATCACTGATGATGGTCTGTCAAAGGATTGGGAGAGAGATTAAGAACTTTTTTAGTTAAAAGTCATAATGGCATCTCCACTTTACAGAACCTTAATTTGCTTCTTGTGGACACTTTAACATTTTTCCCTTTTTTTTTCCCCTCTTTGCTTTGTGGGCATATAAATACCTCTTCCATTTCTATTGTTTTATGGCTCTTCTTCTTCTTTTACTTTCTTGGACCAATAAGCTTTCTGCCTGTCATTAAACAGTTATGAAAGGTTCACTGGGTGGTATGTTTTTCTTTGCCTAATTTTTTCTTGTCTGATTCTATATCATTATTTCGTTGCATAAAACCAATTTTTATAAAAACCCATTTTGAATCGACGAAAGAAAGCTTCTGGGTCTGGAATTTAGTCATGGAACTTTTGTTATCTAATTAACTAGAATTGGTGCTCACTTATTGTGGAAATACATGCAGAATTGCAGTTTAAGGTTCCTGTACATTTCCATCAGCTCTGTTTCTGTCTTGCCATTGTTTTGTTTTCTCTTTATTTGTTATTTAATTGGTTCTTATATATATAATTTACTTTTGAATCTCTTTCCTTGGACTATGGTGAGAAACTACTGAGATGTTAGTGCATATGTAATTTGATTAGAGCCCCCAGAAATTCTCCTAATTTAGTGAGTTAATGGGTTCGATTGCATCTAACTGAAGTGGATGACAACAGTTCAAAAGAGACTTCAATATTGTTACATTGCTAGACCCTTTCAAGCCAATATATTCTATGTCCATACATATCTGTAGTTAGCTAGACTAAGGTAGAAAAGGAACAGAACACAAGGAATTCAGCGGTTAAATAGTGTTTTATGGCAGAGTAGGGACGACTTGTTTTGTGGCATTTTACTTAGGTTCATATCTTTCCTTTCTCCAAGGTATAAAAAGTGTAGTTGCAGTATGGATTTTATGGAATAAACTCTAGAAAATCTTTTGCAGTTGAGGGTTGGCCATTATGGATCAACTCTGTAGCACGCTAGATCATTGAGGTATTTGGTAGCTAATAGTGGGTTGATTATAGACAGTACCCTTATGTATGAGTGAGAGGAAGCAACTCAAGAATCTAAGAACATTGGAGTGCATAATTTTGTGGAGCATTTTCAAGGTTCTCTCAATTTAGTCTAGAGCACACTAGAACTCTGGCCTGCAAGTATCAGATCAAGTAAACCTCACATTATTCTGATTATAGAGCATGATTGTATATATATGTATATATATCTATAAAGCGGGCTGTGAAATTACCAAAAAAACAAAATCACAAATCACACTGTCCTCCTGCTCATAGGGGCAGTATAGCCTTTTAAAAAAAATCTTGTCGTTTAGTGGCCTGCTATGTATATCATCACTCTCTCTCTCTCTCTATATATATATATGAAGCAATGTGGTGGATTGATTTGCTTCTTAATCATCCTTTGAGCTATTAGGTGTGCATAGTGCATTGGTTGATGGGAGAGAAATATAATGGTATCTAAATAATGAAAATAGCTTGCTGTTTTGGAAACATTTTCCTAAGGCAAGTGGCTTGATAAGGCTGCAGGGATCATAAAGGGAAGTATATCATGTCTGACATATGTTAATACACACTACATAATGTTTATAGTGCCCTATTGTGTAAACATAGCCACATTGTCTCTCCTTGCTGAGCCTACACTTTAATTCATCCTTGTGTCCTTTTAAAGGCGCATCTAAGTCTTGCCTCCCGAAGTCCCTATCATCCAAAATTCGGAACATGCTTTGCCATTGTGGTTCACAAAACAAATATAAGAGGTTGGATGCAAAGCTTGAAAAGAAGATGATTGAATGCCGGAAAAGTTCATCAGGGAATACAAATTTTAAATCTATCAACAGCATTATCTTGAGATTTCCTCAGTTCAAAGAGGGACTGAAGAACATCAGAGGTGTATTTGAACAGTACGGTAAGTTCCAACAAGGTTTCTTTTCTCTGGCCTGAGATATAACGATGAACAAGCACCGCTTGTTTACTCTCTGTAGTTTTATCTGGTAGATGAAGATGCAAATGGTGCTATTGACCGTGAGGAACTTAAGAGATGCTTACAGAAACTACAAATCAACCTAAAAGAGCAAGAGGTTGAGGATCTTTTTAATTCCTGTGATATTGATGGTAGCCAGGGGATACAATTCAATGAGTTCATTGTTCTTCTGTGCCTTATCTATCTTCTAACGGAATCTCCTGCTTCTGCTTCTGCTCATAATGTATGCATGATAAACTTCATATTATCTTTTATATTTTTTTAGTATTGAGAATTTTACTGATTGCATGAGTATTCAAAATATTTCATTGGCATGGAATTTTGTTTCAGACATCAAGGACTGGTTCGCCAGAACTTGAGGCAACTTTTGATACTATAGTTGAAGCATTCTTGTTTCTTGATAAGAATGGTGTTGGAAAGCTGAATAAGAAAGATGTGCTCAAAGCATTGGATGAGGCTAATCCTTGGGAGAAATCACCAGCCCACATCACCAAGTCCCGATTCCGTATCAATCTCCTAAACATTCAATAATTATACTTTTTTTAAGCCTACAATTCTACTTTTGTTTTTGTATAACTAGTTAAGTTATTTTATTTTCTTGGTGATTCCTGTGAACAAATGCAGAAGAAATGGACTGGGACAGAAATGGGAAGGTCAGCTTCAGAAAGTTCCTCTTTGCTTTAGTTGACTGGGTTGGAATTGATGCTGATGAAGAAACTTCCGTGGCAGGAAGTTAAAGTGAGCTCAGAGGAGTTCGAAAAAGGGTGCTGGATACTATTCTAACATGAGGTCAGATAAAGAATTGATGTACATATTCAAATCTGTCATTCTGAATCATTGCTACGTTGTCATGCTCGTGTATTCAGGATTTTCTTTCAAATAATAACAGTTCCATATACCCTGTGTTGATAATTAATGATATCTTTTCTTTTCGTTTCCTGATTCTGTTGTTCCTCTCTTCTGTCTAAATATGTTGGAAGAGTTGTTCATGGACTATGGTCAAAGCAAAAAACACGAATTCAGTCGTGCTCATAAATCTAACCAAAGCTTCTCTACATTGTCAAGAAAGATAATTCCGAAAACATGAAAATCTATTGTAAACAAAAGCATCTACATCGAGTAGTATACATATGTTACAAAATCAAAAAGAACAAAAGAACTCTTAACTGCCTCGAAGACCTTGTAGTCTTTATCGATTTGTCGTACTTGTGTTGCTCATTGTATTCCTAGAGCTTGAATTCTTTTTATCAATGACAAGGGAGAATCATTCTTCTGTTTCCATTCTTCTCTACTTTCCTTCCTTTGCTCTGCCCTCTTGAAAAATTGATCATTACCATCAAGTATGCTTACGGTCTGCCTCATGTTTGGTCTTAATTCTGGGTTGGACCTAGTGCATGCAATACCCAATTTGAGAAGCCTCATCAATTCCTTGTGATCATACTCATAGTTCAACCTTATATCGACCAGTTCCTCCAATGGTCTTTTCTGAGCCTCAAATTGTTGGACTCTATTAACCAGCAGCACCTCAGGTCTACGGAAGTCTACTGCCATCTGTCCAGTGACCACCTCGAGCAATACCACACCAAAACTGTAAACATCAGCCATCGGGGTTGCTTCACCATCCTCCATGTACTCTGGCGACATGTAGCCAAAAATTCCACGAACTGATTTAGTTCCCTTGTTGGCTGCTTTATGGGCATGGTCATTTCTTGCCAAGAATTCTGCAAGGGCGAAATTACCGAGCCTTGGATTCATGTCTGGATCAAGAATGACAGAAGAACAGGTAATATTTCTGTGGATTACTTGTTCATCCCATTCCTCATGAAGATAAAGAATGGCCGAAGCAAGTGACCTTATAATGCTGTATCTGTGACGCCATTGCAAGATAGAATGACCAATTCTGTTATCATGATGGAATAGGAGGTGACTTAGTAGACGACTCGCTGAATAATCATAGATAACAAGCATTTCTCCTTGTTCGGTGCACCATCCACGAAGCTGTACTAGATTTCGATGGCGGAGCCTGGCTAAGTTTTGGAGTTCAGAAGAAAATCGGGTTCGGATTGCAGGGCATTTTGTCATGCCAAGCCTCTTCACCAGGACTTGGTGGCCATCTTCAAGGATGCCATAGTAGGAAGTTCCAAAGTCCACCTCTGCTACCCTGTGCGAGTCAGAGAAATTGTTTGTAGCAGAAATGATTTCCTTGTAGGATATTTCTCTGGGAGTTTCTACCATGAAGTGAGTGCTTTGTCGATGAATTCTGTTGTTAGAATAGGTAAAATCATTGTTTCCAACTTCTGCAGTTGCATATATAGTTTCTCCAATGGCTGTGATAAAAGTTGATGAAGTGATGGATGTGGTTGTTGTGTTGGTGCTAGGTGAAGAGGTAGCAGACCTGCTGGTGTTGGTGTTGCTTGTGCTAGTATTTGATGAGGAGGACAAGGAAATGTATCGAGGATGTGACTGAAATGATGGAAGTGGTGGCAATTTGCCTGAAATGTTTCCAGAAAGCGTTTCTACTATCCATTTCATGTTCGGCCGAAATTGTGGATTGTGAAGTGTGCAAAGGAGTCCGAGATGGATCAAAAGATCCATGTCAGAGAGTGCATAGGACCCATCTTGGAGCCTGGTATCTCCTGCCTGTAAAAGCTTTCCATCATCTGATAACCTCCTCATCCAGTCAAGCAAAATGATCTGATCATCTGGATATGTAAGATCCACGGCGCGCCTTCCAGACACTACCTCTAACACAACAATTCCGAAGCTGAAAACATCAGATTTTGCAGTAGCAACACTTCGTTTCTGGAAACTTTCAGGTGGCAAATAACCAATGGTCCCACCAATTCTAGTTGAATCCGCCAAGCGAAACTGATGGTTTCTCATTGAAGGCATCCTGGTTTGGTACTCAAGTTCATGTTCAAGCCAGCGTGCCAGGCCAAAATCGCCTAGCCGAGCATTATAATGGGAGTCAAGCATCACGTTGCTCGTCTTAACATCCCGGTGAATGATCTGAGTCTCCAATTGTTCATGGAGATAATGTAATGCAGCTGCAAGGCCACCAATTATTTTTCTCCTCCTCTCCCAATTAAGAGGGTCTGCTGTCAAGTTCTCTGGCCTTCTAAAAAGCACCCTGTCAAGGCTACGGTTAGGCATGTAATCATAAACCAGAAATAACTGGTCTTCATGACAGCACCATCCCCTTAAGCGTACAAGATTTCTGTGGCGGAGGTTAGCCACTGCAACCAATTCAGCTTCAAAGGTCTTCTCGAATTGCTCTCCTTTCTCAGCCAAGCATTTTACAGCTACTACAGTTCCATCACTCGGTAAAACTGCTTTATAAACTTTGCCAAAACCTCCACTCCCAAGGACTCCATCTTCATTAAAACCATTAGAACCAATATAAAGCTCGGCATAGCTGAAAATTCTTGGATTATCACCACCAACCTTCTCAGACATCTGTACTCCTTCAAGATCCTGAAACACACTACTAGACTGCTGTTTTCTTGGTCTGTGGTGGTGATAACAGCTAACCCATTTAGAGTCATACAACCGGCGTAACGAACCACCAAGAAGAGCAAGTACCTGAGATCCACAGCCGCGGCTGTGGTGTGTTTTCGTCTCTTCTTTGATGGGTGAAGGCGGGAGTTTTGGTTTTTGGTGGTGGTGTTCATATGGTGCAAGCTCATCCAAGTCGGCAGGCAGGATGATACAAAGGCGGTTTAGCTGCTTCATTGCGGTGGCGGTAACCTGTGAATTGGCCTGAGATTAGCAAAAGAAAAGCATTGAATGAAGAAGGTGGCAGAAAGGACGGAAAGGTGCCTTTCTTGGACGTGTATATTTATGTGAAATCTTGGAGCCCTTTTTAGGATATGTGCTTATTATTCAACTTTGTTAGGTTGCATGGTTGAATTGTTCCCCTATCTCGCCAATCATGCCTGAGACCAACAGATTGATATCCCCGGTTCAACCCGTCATACCTTCTAAATTTTTAAAAAATTTTTATTTAACTACCCGTATCCAAAATTCACTGAACTCTGGTAATAAAATTTACAATTAAAATTTTCTTTTTTTAATTAACACTAACAATTAATAGTCGTAATTATTATAGAAACCTTAAGGAGGATCGTGTTACTATCAAACAAGCAGCCAAATAAAGAACCTATCCACACATCATCATCACCAAAGAAGATTCTGAAACATTAACAAGACCCTGATTTCTTGATGAACATTCTTAATTTAATTTACTCCTT
>CATIWK010404114.1:0-10833 GCA_949634005.1 Mallotus japonicus
CTTCAAATAAAATCTTAAGTTTGTAATGTATAAATGTTGAATTATTATATCTTTTTATGGTGTCATTTTATTTTATTTGTTTTAATGTCCTTGTTCTTCTTTTTATGGTGTGTCCTTTTATTGTATCTGTTGTTGGATCACCTATGACAGGTTGCTTTTTCTTCTCTTGGGTGCTTGTTTTGTTTTGGTGTGTGGCAGTTGTATTATTTGCGTGTGTTTTATGTGATTTATTTTAGGTTGTGCTGAATTTTTTTTTTTTGGTCAATGGTTGTACTGATTTCTGATACTGGTATGTTTATCTGTTGCGGAATTAATATGTGGGTTCATCTTTATTGATTTTGGAAAGATCCCATAAAGAAGGTTTAGTCTTATTTGTCTGTTAACATGATGTTTGGTTATGTAATTTTAGGCAAAACTTGGAAAACATGATTAACAAATGGCAATTTATCAAAGTGGATAAATATTGGATTTTTGCTGTTGTCATTGCTGATTTTTTGTTTTCAATTGGACTTTTTACGTGCTCAATTTTATGTTACGTGGATTGGTTGTTGGATTTTTTTAAAATTTTTATTTGTAATTGGATTTTAATGCTCTTCTTAGTACAGAATTGCTAACAATACAGAGTTGGACCTTTTTTCATATTTTTTTTAAGTAAAACTTACAAGGCAAAGCCTGAAACAAACAAAACAATACAACTAACAGTTGGAAGATAAATCTCCCTGGAGCAAAGCAAATAAACCAGCCGAAGGGGACTGGAACACAACGAAATCAGAATTGCTAATAATAGTCTCCCTAGCTAACCAATCAGCACACCTATTACAGGAATGATTATAATTATAGATGGCAGCAAATAATTAATTCTTTAAACAAAGAATTTCAAATAAGTAAAAGATAAATTCAAAGATATTAGCAAATCAAAACACCCATCACAGATAGCAAAACTTCTCTTAACCAAAATTTTTGTTTTTTCAAAGAAATGAACTAACCTTTTTTGCTTGAACAGAGGGAACCCAGAAACGAAGAACTAAAGCAACTGCAAGATCGAAGCAATAGAACAGGAGATCAATGAAGAACGGTTGATGCAATTATTGATGAATAGGAGCTCAATGAAGAACTGCAAGAGACACAATAAGATCAACTGAGGTGGAGATCGAAATCCAGTTCAGTTCGAAGAAGAGGAGTACAGTGGGCATGTCCGTGAAGAGCTCAAACTTGACACTTCTCTCTACAATCAGGGCATTGGAATGTATTTGAATTTTGAAGATTTTATCTAAGGTTCATGCTTAATGAAAGAGATGGTTTCTAGGTTAGAAAACGCAGCTGTGAAGAAATTGGGAATATGGAGGTAGACGGTGTGTAAAGAGAGAAAACAAATGAGGGTAAAATTATCTTTAAATATGTATAGTAGTTTCTTACCCTCTTTTTCCCCAATTTTCTCTCCAATTTGGAGAGATTCATCAGAAGGGAAAATAAATACTACTTTCCTTCCCCTCCAACTTTCCTTTCCCCAAACCAAACATAGAAAAGTAATTTTCCTCCCCAATTTTCCTCCCAAATTTTCCTTCCTCCCTCTTTTACCTCCTTTCCAAACAGAGTGTTAGGGAAAGTAGGCATTGGTCCAATATATATATATATATATATATAGGTACTTACAATCAAGTTGTGTCATTCCATGAATGTTCCCTACACATAGATCCCAACTCCAAGAGCATTACTTTTGGTCAAATGGAGCTCTTTAGCACCGTTTGCCATGCTCATTCTTTCTTTTGGAAATTGTTTCGAACATGCTATTCCAACTTTGAGAGCTGCCATCAAGCATTCTTTCTCATTTGCGCTCATTTGGCTTAAGCAACCATTGTTACATATTTCCTCAGATACTGCTGCTTCTGTTTCGCCTGGAACGAGAGTTGGATCTACAATCTTTACAAGTCTTTCCTACAATCCATTCTTTATAAACTTGTGAAGATTTAAACCTCTTTTTGAGCATGTTATCGGTTGGCCTGCCTTAATCTTAAAAATAACTCTAATATGAGGATCCCGAAACTATAGACATCCCCCTCTTTTGATGCCACTCCCCCCATTCCGTAATCTGCATTAAACACAACTCGGCCTGTTAGAGATCATTTAATTATTTATAAATGATGGTCGGACGATCACACTGTCCTACAGAAATAACAGTGCAAACTTAATTTTCTCTGTTGTTGGCAAATGATAAAGTGATTTTTTTCATTTAAAAGAATTCAATTGAAATACATTTTTGCAAATTATTCTAAACAGGAAAAAAGGATAGTTGTTACCTGGAGGAGCATAGCCAATGGTCCCCTGCATTCCAATTGGACTTGTATGGCCTAGAGATACATCAATGGCAGCCAACAAGAGCCTAGACAAACCAAAATCACTTGCGTGCGCCACCATGCTATCATCTAGAAGAATGTTACTCGGTTTCAAGTCACAATGAATGATCGGACTTTCACAAAGGTCTTAAAGATAACCATGCTATCATCTAGAAGAATGTTACTCGACTTCCAGTCACAATGAATGATCGGACTTTCACAAAGGTCATGAAGATAATGCATTGCGGATGCCACATCAATTGCAATGTTCAACCTTTGAAGGAAATTTAAGCTTTCTCCTTCATTGTGGTCATTATCATCATTAGCAGGATGCAACCACTTCTCTAAGCTTCCTTTTTCCATGAACTCATAAATTAGAGCTTTGAATTCATCACCTTTATTATCCAAGGTAGAGCAGTATGTTAATAGCTTAACAAGATTCCGATGTTGAACATTCCTCAGCACCCTGCATTCTACCATGAAACTCTTGGAAGCACCATTTTCTTCAAGTTTGAGAACTTTAATAGCTACTAGTCTTTCTACTTGCTTGAGAACTCCTTTATAGACAACACCGAAGCCACCAGATCTAATAAAACAGTCGCATGAGAATCCATTCGTTGCCCGATGTAGATCCCAATATGATAACTTTTCTGGGAGGGTCCTCCATTAAAAGTGAAGCATAAGACATGATCTTTGTTGTGTGTAATTTATCACATGTTTTTTAGTTGAATTTTAATGAATTTTAAATAAATAAATAATTATATTTTGGTAGAAATTGGGTTTATTTAGGATTAATTTTAGGTTATAGCTCTATTTAGGATTTTATTGTCTTTATTATAATTTCCATCAAATTAGGAGTTTTTATAAATATTTCCCTTTTTTGTAGGTAAGTCTAAAAAGGAATTCCAAAATAATCAAGGACTAGTGCAACGTGGGCAACGACATAGCGTGCTGGAAGCCATGTCTCATTCTAAACCTGAAGCAGTCACAACATAGGATCACACAAGCCATGTTGGAAGCCATGCCCTCTTATGTGCAAATCAAAGAAATCACGAGAGAGTGACAAGAGATCACACACGCCATGATGGAAGCCATGCCGGAAAATGAAGGACGTGACATGGCCAGCTGGAAGCTATATCAAGTAGAGAAAATTTCCTTTTTAGAAGAAGCTTGGGAATTCAAGTGCAAGTAGGTTTTCCATCAGACTTTGCTTATAAAAGGGGATTTAAATAAGCCTTAAGGGTTGTTGGGGGGTTGAGATGCCGCCCTTAGGATGGAAACACCATTGAAGAACTCAACAAGAATTTGAAGATTGAAGTGTGCTCAAATGAGTTTTATCTATTCTTCTTCTTCTTCTTTTTCTTTTCTTATGAATAGCTAATTTCTTATTAGAGTTTGGTTTTGGAGTAGCTAGTTAGACTTGTTAGGATTTTTATTTCTTTATTAATGATTTGATTTTCATTCAATTTTATGAGTTGTGCTTAATGTATTGTATTCAATTAAGGGCCCAATTGTTTGCATGTTTGTGGATAGATTAGAGACAACGAAAGTTTCATGATTTATCAGCTCATAAACTTATAAAACTTAGGAACCTCGATCACAAAAGTAGACGAATCCTTCGGGGATCAATAAATTACTAATGAACTTAATGAGCCCTAATTAATTGACTTGACCATGAAAATAGTCGGTAATTAGTTTTGGCATGCTTGAATGATCTCGAAAGAGACTTTAGGTAATTTAGAGTAGTTTACCCTTGATTATGATCAATGAAATAGTTGAATTTAATTCCTTAATTCAAGTCTTAACTAGTGAAACAAACCCAATCTCTAGTTCATCCCCATTGATTTAATTAGATTAGTTAGAGTAGATTTTTTATTTTATTTTATTTTATTTTATTCTCACAATTTTTTTTGATTTGTGCTAGCTAGGGAGAATTGATTGACAGTTAGTTCTTAGTACACTTTCCTCATGGGAACAATACACTACTTATCACTTTATTAATTTCCATGATCCGTACTTGCAGAGTTGTGCTAACAAGTTTTTGGCGCCGTTGCAGGGGAAAGACATTGCTAATATTAACAAATTTTTTGTTTTTGTTAGACTAGCACTTTATTTTATTTTTAATTTATTTTATTGATAAATAATTTATCATGGATCACACTTAGAGGACAAGTTGAAGCAATTCATTCAAGCACAAGCTAAGATAAATCGGCAACATGAGGAGAATTTTAAGTAAATCAATTTGCAATTAGATCAAGTTGCAGAAAGTCTAAAAGCATGCTTCCAAAAACTTCAAATGTGTACTCCTATGGATTGCTCAAAGCAAGAGGTACAAGGAGAAAATATACGGGATGATGAGGATACTTTTGGTCAAGATAATGTAGTCACTTTTGTGTTTTGCCATGATGAGCAAGAAGAGATGGTCACTGAGGAAATTAAAGAAGTCTCCAAGTGTAAGAATTTGTTTGTAGACATCAAGGATGACGAAGTACAAGGTCACTCAACTCAATTTAAAAATGAGTTAGATGAAAATAGAACAATCCTTGAAGATGTATGGGATGAAGATGAGCCATCTATAAGTGACAATGCATATGTTCCACGACCTATTATGGTCATATACGAGGAATCCATGAAAGGTGTTGGACTGTCTGAGAACCCATATAAGAAGCCTTACATTCTTCAAATGATATTGGAACAAAAGATTTGGCAAGTGGAGTCCGCACTTTACTACCTGGCCATAAGGGGGCCTAGCAAAAGAAAGGAAAGAAAGATGCTTCCAAGAACACTTCCTCATGTTCGATTACATCCATGATATTATATATTCAAGGGTCAAGCTAATGACCTAAAATTAGCACTTGTTGAGAGGCAACCCAATGTGTTTTGATTTATTTCTTTTGTTTAAGTTTATTTTTAGTTTGGTTTTCTCTTTTATTTTTCTTAATTTTTGTTATTTTATTTTGTAGGTCATCCAACATTTGGATCAAGTACTAAAGGAAGAACAAGCTTACTAGGGAAGTCCTCGTTTTCTTTTTCTAATTTTAATATTTTTATCATTGAGGAAAATGTCATAGATAAGTGTAGGGGAGGATGCCAAATGTTAGGATAATATTTTTATGTTTTATGTTTGTGTGTGTTTTCTTTATTTTTGCATGCGTATTAGTTAAATTAGGAAAATTTTATAAAAAAAAATTTGTTCGAATTTCATTAACTTTCAACTCGATTTCTCCACATTTGTTGTAATGCTTGTCCTTAAAATTTTTTGTTTTAGTTTTGTGCAAAATTGAAACTCAATTGCGATTAGGGGGCGACAGTGTATAAGTGTGCATTTTTTATTTAATTATCGAAATATTGAATGGTTTATTATTTAAGATGGTTGAACATGGTCATTATGTATGAAAGATTTAGTTCTTACAACCTAAGCATGAACCGAAAGATTGAATTTGAGCATGAGATTGGGAGATTAAACGAAATGAATTTAAAAAGAATCTCTCTTTTCTTAAGTAAGAGCAATGCTTAATTTCAAAATTTTACATGCTCTGAATCTACTCCAATGCTCTAATTAGAGTAAGAGTATCCAAATGACCCACTTAGCGGTATCCACACTTAGTAGTTCTAGAACAGCAAGGGATTACTAAGAGTGGGAAGATTTGATTAGAGAGAAAAGGATGAGATGGAGCGTAAAACACACCCATCAAATAAAAGGAAAGATGTTGCAAAATGGAGCTTAAAACGCATTCACAACCAATTTTGTTTTTCTCCTAAGGTTATGTTCATTGGATTTCAATTAGGTTGTGTGCTTGTGTTGTGATTAGTAAATCATTCATATATGGTGTATTTTTGTCTGATTATCTTCTTTAGTAAACATGTTTCAGTCTCGGTGTTGTCGACTTGCATATCTTAGAAATTATAACTCACTGGTTGTGATTGAGCTAATATTTAAATTTCTATATCTAATTTTTGCTTGAGGACAAGCAAAGCTTTAGTGTGGGGGATTTTGTTGTATGTAATTTATCACATGTTTTTTAGTTGAATTTTAATAAATTTTGAATAAATAAATAATTATATTTTGGTATAAATTAGGTTTATTTAGGATTAATTTTAGGTTATAGCTCTATTTAGGATTTTATTGTCTTTAGTTTAATTTCTATCAAATTAGGAGTTTTTATAAATATTTCCCTTTTTTGTAGGTAAGTCTAGAAAGGAATTCCAAAATAATCAAGGACTGGTGCGACATGGGCAACGACATGGCGTGTTGGAAGCCGTATCTCCTTCTAGACCTGAAGTAGTTGCAATATGGGATCACATACACCCTGCTGGAAGCCATGCCTTCTTCTGTGCAAATCAAAGGAATCACGAGAGAGTGATACGGAATCACACTCTCCATGATGGAAGCCATGCCAGAAAATGAAGGACGTGACATGGCCAGCTGGAAGCCATGTCGAGCAGAGAAAACTACCTTTTTAGAAGAAGCTTGGGAATTCAAGTGCAAGTAGATTTTCCACCAGACTTTGCCTATAAAAGGGGATTTAAAGGAGCCTTAAGGGTTGTTGGGGGGTTGAGACGCCGCCCTTAGGGTGGAAACACCATTAAAGAACTCAACAAGAATTTGAAGATTGAAGCGTGCTCAAACGAGTTTTATCTATTCTTCTTCTTCTTTTTATTTTCTTATGAATAGCTAATTTCTTATTAGAGTTTGGTTTTGGAGTAGCTAGTTAGACTTGTTGGGATTTTTATTTCTTTATTAATGATTTGATGTTCATTCAATTTTATGAGTTGTGCTTAATGTCTTGTATTCAATTAAGAGCCCAATTGTTTGCATGTCTATGGATAGCTTAGAGACAATGAAAGTTGCATGATTTATCAGCTCATAGACTCATAAAACTTAGGAACCTCGATCACAAAAGTAGATGAATCCTTCGAGGATCAATAAATTGCTAAGGAATTTAATGAGTCATAATTAATTGACTTGACCTTTAAAATAGGCGGTAATTAGTTTTGACATGCTTGAATGATCTCGAAAGAGACTTTAGGTAATTTAGAGTAGTTTATCCTTGATTGTGATCAATGAAATAGTTGAATTTAATTCCGTAATTCAAGTCTTAACTAGTGAAACAAACCCAATTTCTAGTTCATCCCCATTGATTTAATTAGATTAGTTAGAGTAGATTGTTTATTTTATTCTTGCAATTTAATTTGATTTGTCCTAACTAGGAAGAATTAATTGACAGTTAGTACTTAGTACACTTTCCTCATGGGAATGATATATACTCTATTTATCACTTTATTACTTGCTACGATCTGTACACTTACGGAGTTGTGCTACTAATCTTCTTTAATTTTCTTCTTTGAAGAGCAAAAAGAAAAACTAGGTGCAAAATAACAAATAGAATCACGCATGTGAAAGCATGGGTCTTTTGTTGCTTCGTCTCTTTGGTGCGACATTTTGGCAGATGCAGTTGTGGCACACCTCCACAAAGCTTATTATTGCCAAGGAGCAATAGTACACTTGAATTTGTGAAAACTCCTCTTACAGGAACCTGATCCTTAAGATTGTCGAAAGAGAGATTCAAATATAACAGAAATGGAATGTTTAGCAGATGTTGAGTGATTTCTCCAGTTAAATTATTTCTTGAAAGATCCAACGCTTAGAGGCCTCTCAAAGGGGCAAAAGATGGAGGGATGGATCCTTGGAAAGAATTTCCTTGCATATACAGATATTCTAAGATCAAGCAATCACCAAGCCGGCTAGGAATTTTCCCAGAAAGCATGTTTCTAGAAGCATCGAGTGTGTTCAAATTTGTTAGCTTCCCTATCTCCATAGGCAGCTACATGTGAATGAGTTATAAGTTGAGGAAAAGTAAGGTAGAAAGACCCAAAAGCCCTTGTGGTATACTTCCATTAAAATGATTATCAGATATGTCAAACAATTAAAAACTCTTGCAGTTAGAAATGCTAGCGGGGATGCTTCCATCCAACTTGTTATGCGCCAGGTTGAGAAGATAAAACCGAGTGAGATTACCTATGTTGGTCGAAATTTGACCTGACAGACGATTTCCATCCAGAAACAACACTTGCAATCCGTGAAACTTTTCGAAAGAGGAGGGAACGGTATATGTAAGAAGGTTGTTATGTAAGGATAATGTAGTCAAGTTGCTGAGATTCTCTAAATCTGTAGGAATAGTTCCAGATATTTGATTATTCCCAAGATATAGTCGGTTGAGTTGAGCAGACAAATTGCCCATGAAAACTAGTAAAACGCCACCAAAATTGTTATAACCCAAATCCAGAAGTGCTAGGTTGGTATAGTTTTTCAAAGGCATGAAGAAAAGCCAGTCTTTTATCGAGTTATGTCCTAAGTAGTTGTCGCTAAGGTCCAACCACCGAAGGCTCTGTAGATAACCTAGAGTGCTTGGAACTTGACCCCTGAAATGATTGGAACTAACATCAAGCCTTTGCATTTGAGAAGCACTATACAATGATTCGGGAATTGGCCCTGATAAATCATTTGTAGCCATTGCCAAAAATTGGAGATTTGGGAGAGCAAGGTCCATATCATCCGGCAGACTCCCATGGAGTTGATTCTCTGTACATGAAAAGGTTTTGACAGATGAAATGTTTAGAAGAGATGAAGGGATAGTACCACACAGGAGATTGCGTGAAACAGAGAAAAATTCTACACTTGTTAGTCTACTCAATTCATTCGGAATATTCCCCACTAAATTGTTGCCTCCCACTGAAAAGGAGACGAGCGATGTAACGTTGCCAAGAGAAACTGGAATATCTCCTGCAAGATTGTTGGCAGCTAGAGACAGCCTTTGGAGGTTTGTTAGACCGTCGATGTCCACTGGGATTTTTCCAGTTAGATTATTAAAATGCAAAATGATTGATTTGAGTTTGGAGCAGTGGCTCAAGTTTGCAGGGATTTCACCCTCCAATAAGCTATTATTATTGAGAAGCAAATATTGCGGTCGAAATAAATTGCTAACTTGTGGGGGAATATGGCCACTCAAACTGTTGTTTGGAGGTTAAGGATTTTAAGGAAAATTAATTTGCCAATGTGTGGTGATACGGATCCCATCAGGTCATGCCTTGTTAACACCAAGAATGCAACTCTCTGATGGCGGCGAGCGCAAGTGACTCCGTACTAGTTGCAAAGAGGGACAGAATCATTCCATGAATGGAGCACTCCGTATGGATCACTGGATATCCCTTGTTTAAACTTTAGCAAAGCAAGTTGATCAGTCTCATTCTCGGCTGAAGCATTGGCTTGCTGCAATCTTTGAAAGTTGAGTATTGCGAGGAAAAGAATGGCCACACCTAATTGTGGACGTAAATTTGGGTGATTGAACTTCATCTAGTGTGCTGTTGGGTGGGTGGATGGCTTTTGAGAATATTTAGAGCAGAGTTGCAGTGCAACAGCCAAATAAATAGAAATAATTTATCGCTTTAAATTCTTAGTACCTCCGTGTTGCAAAGTTTAGCGGAGATGTTTATGCCAATGCGAAATATTCAAAAGAAAAGAAAAGATGGTTAATTAGTATGATGACTGGCAATGGAATAGCAAATAAGGTACGCCTGATTGGTTATGGTCGTAAAATGTCTCCTAGGATTAAGGCTATCACAAATAGAATAGATGAGATCACTAAAAATAAGAGCTTGCTCTTGGAGACACGTAGTTGGGAGAGTTTTGATAAATCTAAGGGCAGGGAAACACACTCCTCTCCCCCTGAAGTAGTCATTGGGAGAGAAGAGGATAAGGAAGCAGTTATTCAACTTCTGTTGTCCTCCAACTGTGAAGAGCATGTGTCAGTTATTCCGATAGTTGGAATTGAATGGGCAAATACTATTTTTTTTTTCCTTTTCCAGGAACAGCGTCTCTCTAGAAGTTTTCTCCGTAGCTGTTACTGTTCATATTCTTCAGTATCCTTTGACCAAAAACCACCCAAATACCAAAATTTCTTTATTTTGCTGTGCTTTTCTATATTATAAATAAGTCTGTTTGAGCTTTGATCTCAATTTTAGTGTGGGTTGTATCCCATTTTAAGTTTTATTTGTGTTTATTTTTGGTGTTTCAGCAAGGGTTCTCTTCATCACACATTACTTTAAATATGTTACTCTTCTCTATCAATGAGGGAAATAGGTATAAAAGGTAAACATGCCACTTGATCCTTAGTCTCAAGATTTGAAAAACTAAACCCGTCTCCATAATGGTAAATACATTAAAATTAGGGAATAAACTACGTTAAGAATGGTAAATCCACTCTTTATCCCCATATCAGTAGAGCTGAGTTGCAATATATTAAAAAGAATAAATTACAAATTAGAACAGGAGGATGGCTCTACTTAAAGTTGGTAGATGAAGTTGGTAGAAGGTTATGGAACTAAACAATTATTAGGGAACATAACAAATAAAAAGTTTCAAGAAAACACCATAACTTTTCTTTTTTCTTCTTTAACCTTCTCTTGTTAAATGAGAACATCCAGAATTCTCTTCTCTTAG
>CATIWK010404147.1:0-11238 GCA_949634005.1 Mallotus japonicus
AAAATGGGCTGGAACATGGCATAAAAGGGAGAGGGGGATTGATTAGTTTGGTGTGAAAAGAAGAAAAAGAAGTGAGAAGAAAGGAAGAAGAAGAAAAAAAAAAGGCTAAAAGAGGAGTCTGAATTTCGAATCAGGTATGAATAATTTGTAACTTGAGTTCTATAATTCCAAATTAAGTTCTGTTTATGGCTAAAGAAACCTTGAGATGTCTACTACAAAACTTACATAAATAAGAGAAACCTAATTCTACTGTTTTGATGGTATTTGGGGCTGAACTTTTCATTGCTCAAATTCTATCGTAGGTTTGAGTATGGTGGATTATTTCTTAGGGTTCTTTCTTTATACACCTTCAATTAAAACAAAATCAATTTTAAATTACTTTTATACACATAGGGTTATTGATCTAGAAAGTTTTATCTTGATATTCAGTGTCTAGAATTGTTTGTACCTGCCCAAATGGCCCCCCTCAAGATGACTCGAGTTTAAACAAATGGCCCAAAGCCCACTGAATTAAGGCCCAACTTATGGTTGCACGTGTGAAGATGCCCAACTTATGGTTGCTCGTGTGAAGATCGGTCAGAGCTTGTTCTTAGGCAAGTCCTGCGTATGCCTTCAGTCAGGACGATCGGGGGAACTTTCCTTATACGATATTTGGAAAGTGCCAATTAGCCATGTATGATTGATAGACCGATTAGGAAAGTTTCTATTTATAGTAGTTACCTTAGCTTCTCGCAAGCCCGATATGATATGTTTTATTTGACTTTTTTCCTTGTTATAGATTAGGCAAGTCTTCTAATTTGATATGTTTCCTTAGTTTATTTAGGTACGTTTCCATTTGATTTTTGTTGCCATATATGGTCGGGCTCAAAGGCTTATAAAAGCCAAAGTGATTATATTGTAAAGACTCTACACATTTTTACACAAATTCTCAATATAATTATCAGTTTATTCTCTTTAGACCCGGTGTCTATCTTTTCCAGATCCCAGAGATCATAAGCTTCCCGTGAAGCTAAACCTCTTGTTCAATCCAAATTGAGCAGGTTAGAAGGGACTCGAACGTGTTCTTGCCCCTGTCACCACCCCGAGCTGGTGGTAAAGCCATTTCCATCTTCTTCCCATTTCTGTGAGATTGTGATCGGGCTCACACGGACCCAATTAAAACAATCAAAAGGTGTTAAGGCCAATCGCTTTCGAGTTTTAAGCCCGAACATCTTTTTTGCACGCCCAGTGGGACCCTTGTATGCTTATGCATATGAGATCACAGAAAGCTAAAATGAACAAAGCTTCTAACACCAAAACTGATGGATCAAGTGGTCATGCTCAGGGGCATACCCGGAATAAGCTGTTAGAAAACAAAGACAAGTACAATCGCGACTTACCACAAAGGAGACATCCTATCCTCGACAAAAAAGATATTGATTTTCTTCGAGATGAGGTATCGAGGGAGAATCATGCACTCTTCAACCACCTCATTACCTAAATGTCTACAGTTTTGCGTCCAATTCTCGAGAGGAATGAGTCGATCCAGATGCAGTCTCAGAAACAGCTGGAGGAGATCAGTGTCAACCTGCATCGCATGTCATCAACCCTCGAGGGTAAACAAAGCGTTGAGCTTCCCAGGTACGCCTCATATTCTAGTAGACCAAATAGTCATAATTTACAGTATGGTACTATGCGTTTAATGAGAAGGCCTGATGAAAATGACAGAAATTATCTAGCCCGATCTGTTAACTTTAATAATAATGGTTATCAAGGTCGGGCAATGGGCAATAACCCTAATCGGGCAGGCATTGTGTTCACATATGATGAACAAGGCCGAGTTATTAAGTTAACCTCAGGCCAAGAAATAGAACCATATAATAATCAAATGCAATACCATACTAATGACTATAAATATGAGTATCAGCCACCTATGACCGATCAGAGTCTATTAAGAGAGACATTAGAAAAAATGGGTATATACTTTAGACCTATTTCTAGGCCGATGTACAACAAACCCTATCCTGACTGGATAGATAAATTGCACCATTTTCCTAGAGGGTACAAAGTGCCAGAGTTTGTACTATTTTCAGGCGAATAAAAACATCAATCATCTATAGAGCAAGTAGCCCGATTCATAGTGCAATGCGTAAAGGCATTGGCCAATGACTTTTAGAGGCTGAGACTCTTTAGCAACTCTCTGACAAAATCGGCCTTTACTTGGTACACACACTTGCCTTCCAATTAGATAACTACATGGAAAGATTTGGAAGAAAAATTCCGCATCGAATTTTATAGGGCCAAACCCGATATCTCCTTGTCGATTTGGCTAGGATTTCACAATTACTAAGAGAGTCTATGGAACAATACATAATGAGGTTCCGCAAGCTAAGGACTCAATACATTTCGGTCGTTAGTGAGGCCGAATGTGTCTCCATGGTTGTCAGGGGACTAAACTATTCCATGAGAGAACATTTTGAGGGACACCATTTCAGGGACTTGTTTAAACTAACCACTCGGGCTTCTAGTTATGAGAGGTTGCTCAGAGAAAAGGACCAAAGGAGGTCTTCCTCAAACGGAACTTATTTTCAAGATCCCTTAGAAGTATCGGCCATTAATGATGACTATAAGACCGATACTGATGATGAAGCCATTAATGTGGCCGAATACATTGGAACAAAACCCAATGAATGTCAGGCCCTAAAAAGGCCGACAGTAATAAAAGAAAAGAAGAAGATTCCCAAAGCAAATCAGATAGCAAGGGAGTATTCTTTTGACCTTACAAAGGCTGACGAAATCTTTGACGCTCTGATCAAAGACGGCCAAATTAAACTATCTGATGGCCATGTCATCCCTCCTTTGGAGGATCCGGCTGGTAAAGAATATTGCAAATGGCATAACTCATGGAGACATACCACTAACAATTGTGTAATTTTCAGGAATGTGGTTCAGAAGGCCATTGATGATGGGAAGCTCCTTTTCCCAGGAAGAGGAAAAGTTGTAACAGTAGGCATGGTAGTACCCAGAATACCATGAAATATGATATTCCCCAAGGACATCAAGGTGCTCGGCCCAGGGAAAGTCGAACCTTGGACACCCGATCAGCCAAGAGTCAGGATAAAGCTGAAGCTTCCTGAAGATGATAAAGGGGAAACTTCAAAGGTGAACAGAGAAGTTAGCTTCACCAATGAAGAGGAAGTAACATGCCTAACATGCAATCATTGCTTCATGTATGCTCCAAAGAAACGGAGCAGATCCCCTAAGCATGTAACAAGAGACCGACAGGATTATCCTCATCGGTCAAAACCCAAAGTTAGGGTGAAACCATCAGCTCATAGCAGAAGCTGATCTCACTCACCTAAAAGGCAGAGGTTGAAGGAGAAACCAAGCAGAGATTCCCATAGGGATCAAGGCCATTCACCAAATAGGCCAAATGCTAAAACATTCAAACCCAAAGCAACTGAGACCTGGCAAAAGCATAGACCTAAAGCTGATGTTTTCAAAAGGGTATGGTATCCGAACAAAGATGGGAGGCTTAGCATGACCAATATACAGAAAAGAAGAATGAAGAGGCTTCGTCAGTCAGCCAGACAGACTCATGAGCCATCAGCCTTCATAGTTTCAGCAGGGAAACCTCAGGCATACAGGGAAGGAGATGGTAGTCATCGACCTCTGAAGTTTGAGAGAGAAAGGACTCCTAGAGAAAGGAAGCATGAAAAAAGGGTAGCCGATGATAGAAATCAGACAGTGAAGAGAATGTATGGTTAAAAGATGGATCCCCACAAAAAGCCCTACTCCAACTTCAACCTGCATAAACAGGATAAAGTTAAAGGAAAAGCGCAGTGGTACTGGTCAGCAAAGGAAGGAAAGATCAACGATTGGCCACTACCTCCACCATCGCCAAAGGAAGAAGTCTTGGGCACTTCCATCAATGTGGTGACACTGCCAAATGACTTCAAACCAAAGCCAGGCTAGAGATCCACCCTCGATGGAGATGTTATCACCCCTGATAACTGCGAGCTGGATAATGGACAGGGGGCATCCTTAACTATACCTCAGCCTGATCCCATCATGACCAGACATATTCGGCCATTATATATTAAGGCTGATTTCAATGGGTTGAGCTAAAAAGAGTTCTAGTAGACAATGGTGCTGGAGTCAACATATTGCCACTTTGGACTTTGAAGAAAATCGGTTTGGGTATCAAAGATCTGAAGAAGACTGATGCTGTGATCACTCATTTTGCAGGCCATGATCGAGCTCCTAATGGGTTTATTATGTTAAATATCAAGGTGGGTAGACATGAGTCTCAAGGGGGGGGGGGGGTTCTTCGTCATGGATGTCAAAACCAACTATAACATCCTTCTGGGTAGAGATTGGATTCACTCCAATGCCTATGTTCCTCCATCCCTCCATCAAATGCTATTCATATGAAGACCAGAAGGGGATGTAGAGGTCATCCATTAGGATCCTAATCCATTTGGGGAAGAGGCCTTCCATGCAAAGGCCATGATGTACTTGCCTCATTTTTCTGGCTTTAAGCAAGGTTCCAAGGCAAGCATTTTACTTGATCGGCCTGCAGTAATGACAGCAGGTGAAGTTGGCCAATCTATCATAACTAGTGATAATGATGATGTCATAACCTTCTTTAGGAAAAGGATACAATCGGTCAAATGCATTTTTGAGGAAGAAGAATATAATCCTGTAAGCCGATTGAAAATTGGCGACATTCATATCCCGGTAAATAAATTAGGAGATGATCCTATTCAAACCCCAGACCTCCTAAAAGAAATCAATCTGGGTACTAAGGTCGATAAACGACCAATATACATCAGCTCCAAGCTAAGTCCAGAATTTGAAGCCAGACTAGTAGAGTTACTGATAAAGTTCAAAGATTGTTTTGCTTGGACCTACGAAGAAATGCCTGGATTAGATCGAGATCTGGTGGAACACAAGCTACCTATCAAGCTAGGGTATCGGAAACATATCCAACCTCCTAGACGAATATCCAGGGATATGGAAAATCTAGTGGCCGATGAAATCAAGAGGCTAACTAACGCAGGGTTTATCAGGAAGGCTCAGTACACCCAGTGGCTGTCGAATATTGTTCCTGTAGTCAAGAAGAATGGAAAAATCAGAGTTTGTATTGACTTTAGGAATTTAAACCTGGCTACTCCTAAAGACGAATATCCTATGCCCATGGCCGATATGCTCATTGATACTGCATCAGGCCACTACATTCTCAGCCTCATGGACGGTTATTCGAGGTATAACCAGATCAAAATTTAGGAGACTGACGTGAGCAAAACAGCCTTCAGATGCCCTGGTGCGCTTGGAAGTTACCAATGGGTGGTTATGCCATTCGGCCTAAAAAATGCTGGGGCAACTTATCAATGGGCGATGCACGAGATCTTCGATTCATTGATTGGAGACTTCATGGAGGTTTACATTGATGATATCATTGTCAAGTCCAAAGCCGATGAACAACATTTGGAGCACCTGACAAAGACATTTGAAAGGATGAGGCTCCATCGGCTAAAGATGAACCCTCTCAAATGCGCATTTGGGGTCTCAACAGCCCATTTTTTGGGATTCTTGGTGCACTAAAGGGGGGTGGAAGTAGACGCTAACAAGACAAAGGCAATCATAAGCTGCACCTCCTAATTCCAAAAAAGAACTGCAGAGGTTAATCGGCCAGATCAATTATCTCAGAAGGTTTATTTCTAACACAGCAAGCCGATTAAGAATTTGGTCACCCCTACTAAAACTCAAAGATAGGGAAGACTTTGTATGGATAGCTGAGCATCAACACGCTTTTGATTAGATCAAGGCATACTTGACTTATCCTCCAGTGATGGTTGCCCCAAGGCCGAAAGACCCTTGATACTGTACATTTCATCCTCAGAGACATTTATAGGTAGTCTACTTGCCTAGGAACAGGAAGGATATGAAAGAACAATTTACTATCTTAGTTGGGCACTAACCGATACGGAGACGAGGTATTCCTCCATTGAGAAACTCGGCCTTTGTCTGTACTTCACATGCTGTAAGCTCAGGTACTACCTGCTCTCCTCTGTGGTATGGGTGATCAGTCAGACTGATGTCATCAAGTATTTCTTGTCAAGACCGTTCCTCAGGAATCAGCTTGGAAAATAGGCCGTGGCATTGTTAGAATTTACTCTACAATACGTGCCTCAAAAAGCCATTAAAGGGCAAGGGCTGGTTAACTTCTTAGGCTATCATCCCTTGATAGAGATACCAGTTGATCTTTGTGAATCTAGGGGATGGAGAGTGTGGTTTGATGGTTCAAGGGCTTCGTCAGGCTCGGGGGCAGGGGTGGTTTTGGAGTCACCCAATGGAATCAAGACAAAGATGTCTTTCCTGCTTGACTTCACATGTATAAATAATCAGGCCGAATATGAAGCTCTTCTGATTGCACTTGAAATCCTCGCAGAGCTAGGGATCCACGTGTGGATATCTATGGAGATTCAATGCTGGTAGTAAAACAAGTTTCAGGAGAGTATAGATGTGAATCAGCCACGCTGGGGGCATAGTGTAATAAAGCTCAACACATGATGAAAGGATTCATAAGAGCCCGACTGTAATATCTGGAGAGAGAAGCCAATGATGAGGCAAATAATTTGGCTTAATCGGGCTCAGGCTATAGAGACCGAATATCATCAATCCCAACTTTGATCAGACCTCAGTCTTCTTTGATGATAAAATCTAATAACTTTTTTTAGGTCACTGCCATTGATCTCGAGGCCGATTAGAGGACGGAAGTCATGGAATACTTTAACAATCCCTCTCTATCGGCCAAAAGACAAATCAGGGCCTAGCAACTAAGATGCTGCTGATGGATGGTGAGTTGTTAAGGACGACAAGCTCCGGGGAACTCCTGAGGTGTATTGGCCCTAAGGAAGCAATGCTGGTCATGGCCGAAACTCATGAAGGCATCGTAGGTGCACATCAAGGGGGAAGAAAGATGAAATGGTTGATTTGGTAATATGGATATTTCTTGCCAACCATGGAGAATGATTGCAAAGACTTCGACCAGGGGTGTGAAGCTTGCCAAAAACACGGACTAATTCAGCATGTTCTAGCTAATGAGTTGCATTCCTTTGTCAAGCCTTGGCCGTTCAGAGGATGGGTGATGGACATCATTGGGAAAGTGTACCCTGCATCATCCAAGGGTCATGGGTTCATGTTAGTGGCTACAGATTATTTTACAAAATGGGTAGAAGCCGTTCCTTTGAAGACCATTAACCAGCAATCGGTCATTGATTTCATTACCAAACACATCATACATCGATTTGGAATCCTAGAATCCATAACCACGGATCAACGGACTATATTCACTAGAGAGGAAATTTGGGCTTTTACTAAAAACTTCAAAATCAAATTACTCCACTCATCACTGTATTATGCCCAAGCAAATGGACAAGCTGAAGCAACTAACAAGTTGATAAAAATGGTAATTCAGAAGTCCATAGAAGAGAATCCCCGGGTATGGCACAAGACTTTATCTGAAGTACTGTGGGCATTAAAGATGTGTCAAAAATCAGCCATTAGCATGTCCCCATTCAAATTGGTATATGGCCATGAGGCTATGTTATCGATGGAACTAACGGTGGCATCTTTAAGACGGCAGGTCCATTTGAAGCTATCATCCTCGGATTATGCTGAAAGCATACTACAAGAACTTGATCAGCTAGATGAGAAGAGACTATTGGCATATGACCAATTGATAGTGCAAAAGAAGAAGGTGGAACGAGCTTATAACAAGAAGGTTAAGCATAAGTCTTTCAAAAAAGGAGATCTGGTTTGGAAGCTGGTGTTACCCATCGGACATAAAGACCGATCATATGGTAAATGGAGTCATACTTGGGAAGGGCCCTTTACTGTAACTCAATTACTAAGGGGCGGTGCTTACTTTCTGGCAGACAGAGATGGCTCTCCTCATTCTAGACTAATTAATGGTAAATATTTGAAAGCTTATTTCCCATCCATGTGGGATGGCATAGATCGGTCATATTTTGATATTGATTAATTGTCCTTTAAAGTTTATACATGTATTCAAGGCCGATTATATGTGTCGTGCCAACTATGTTATGTTTCATTTGTTCATTATTAATAAAGTTATCTGGCCAAGTTCCTGCATTTAGGCCGATAAGTTATTTGATGTGTTATAAAGACCGATTATTATTTTCGGTTCAATCAGTTGTGTTTCTAGAAATTAAAAGAAGCATTAAAGGACAATCATAACAGATAATAGAGACAAGGAATGATATTTAAACTCATTAGGCCATCCAACAGGCCAATAGAATATCATCAACATTCAAAGAACGGCCACCAAGGCCGAAACATTCAAAAATTGTACTAACAGTCACAACTCGACCGATTAAGTTTGTGATTTAAAAAAGGTGACGAATTCAGAAAGAGCGTTGATGGCATTCTCCTTGTCTAACAGAGATGAGTCCTTCTGCCCTTACAGCTTGGTTATTTGGAGACGCAGGTTCTTCCTCTTCTCTTGTATCTCTTTCATACGGGCACCTCGGGCCTGCGTTTGCTTCACTCGTCTCCGTTGGGCGGCCTCAAAGCTAGCAATATCGGCATGTTTCTTCTTCAATGCTGCCTCTAAATCAGCCACCTCCTTCTTCAACTTGTCCAAAGCTAGTCCAGCCTCCAAGATAATCTTCCTTTCTCTCTTGACGGCATCCACGATCGCGACTGCCTCCTCATCCAACTTCTGCTTCTTAGCATCTTTTTCAGCAAGCCTAGTAAGGAACTTGTTAGTAGCTTTGAAGTTAGTGATGAGGGTGGGTAGAGTTTCATAAAGGTGGTCGATGATGTACTTTTGGCCGATTGTGATATCTGATATAAGATGGACGACGTTATCATGAAGATACTTCAACAATCTAGCAGCCCGATCGTGATTGCTATCGTCAATAAAGAAGTGAGAAGGTCCCTTGAAGATTTCTACCAAGTCCTTGAGTCTCTGTTTCACCTCCTTAGCAAGTTGGTCTTCAGAATCGGCCACGATGACCCCAGCACCGTCATGTTCTTTATGGTCAGAAGAAGCCTAACCACCATCTACCTCATCATCGCCGGACTCGTCAAGGCAAGCCTTGATCTCATCAAATAAGGTGAATAATGAGCCCTGCAAAATGCAAGACCGATTAGAACATCACCTAAAAGAATAAGTTTCATTCATTAAGAAGGATCTTACCTGATCAAAGGCTTGGGGTGTTGATGGTTCTAGAGAAGGTGTGGCCGATTTCTTTGGACTCAGCGGAGTAGAAACCTTGACAGAGAGCTTGGAGGTATCTTCCTTGGTATGGGTTTCTTCTGGGGCAGACGGATCGCCCTTGTTGGAGGAATCCACTTGGATTGGGGCCTTGGCAAGAGGAACAGTGAGATATTGGATTTCCACTACCTTAGCAATCTCGGAGGCCGATTTGGAGGTACTCTTCTTTGAAGACCGATGGTGAGTTTTGGCCTTCTTTTTCTTTGGCTCGCCCTCTAGTACCTCAATCTGCTTCTCAAAGGCTTTTGAAAGAAATATAGTAAAAAAGAGAACTCATGAGGTTAAAAAAAATAGAAATATGTAAAGTAACAACTACCTAATCGTTTGATGAAAGGATGCGCATAGGAGGAGGATAGCTGAACTTTCTACAAGACCATTATAAGGTCGCCAACAAATTTACCAGTAAAGCTTACTTTGCTTCACGGTCTGAGTTTAGAAACTGCAGGACCAACAATGCTAAAGGGAGCTGTTGGGACCTCTGGAGACCGATCAACGTAAGAGCATGAACAAACGTCCAGATCGGTCACCTCGAGAAAACTGGTACAGGTTTGAAGATAAGTGGCGTAACTCCCAAGACGGTGCTCCTATATTAGTTCGGCCTTAACTTGGTCCATCCTCCTTCGCATCTCATCTTGGTTTCGATAATTGTACTTGCAATTATCAAAGCTCTCAAAAGTACGGATCTCGCGTATATACTTACCTCTTATTTTTGGCTGATCCTGCAAAGAAGAAGAAGTCTGATCATCAGTCAATTCCCACTGTTGAATATTCATCACTTCTTCAAAAGTTAAGCAGAAATGTTTGAAACAGAATGCATTCCAAAAATCCATA
Organism: Mallotus japonicus; assembly: GCA_949634005.1. NCBI lineage: Eukaryota > Viridiplantae > Streptophyta > Magnoliopsida > Malpighiales > Euphorbiaceae > Mallotus > Mallotus japonicus. The sequence continues at coordinate 10,118 of CATIWK010404147.1, forward strand.
AAAATTTGCAGCTTGCAGGGGTTGATGGGTAGAGGGTAGAGGCGCAGATTCTTCTTGAGGGCACCATGAACTTCGGCGATCTTCTCATAAAACTTAATATCCTCATAGATAGGCCTTTTATACAATGGTGAATTGCAAGAAAATATGATCAAGCAAGGGAGTGATTGTGAGAGACCAAGTTACATCACAACAAAGTGCGGGTTATATGTTTCAATGCCACACTTATTGTTCCGAGGATCTAGATCCAAGCCAAAAGGCAAATCCCTGGCAAGAAGAATGCTTTCCCAGGCTGAGGAAAATTCTGGGGAAAGGTTTGAATTAAAAGGATCCTCAAGGAGTCATGAAGGGCCATAGATTATGGGAAGAAAAGGGCAATAAAGTTTATCTTGTCGACCTTGGGGGTTATACAAAAAAGGAAAGAATTCTTCAAATGATGTGTATTTACATTTAAAGGATGATACCTAAGGGGCATAACTGTCTATAGACCGAGGAGATGGTTTCATTGGCCGACTCATGATGTCTTGAAAATATGCATTGAACCAAAGCTGCATGATCCATATCCGCCCAGGTCCTGATTTGAAGTCATTCCTATGCATATCGGGCACTAAGTGGTGCATACCCCTATAAAATTGACTCAGAACAAATGGGCCAAGTGTAAGTTTTCTCCCATCGGCTAGGGCTACTGCTAAGGACAAGAACTCGTTTATTACTTTTATAGAGCTAGGGCAGCCTACGAATCGGCAAAGCCAGTATAACAGAAAGGCTACATGTTCGGCCTTATCAAGGATTGGGGTAGACTTTATGTTCATAGAAATGAAAGGGCCATAACTTACATGCTCCTTTTTAAAAGAAATATTGAACTTAGAAGTATCGGCCTTAAGTCTAGGGCTAACTTCCTCACCGAAAGGATAAAGGCCGAACAAAGCGGTTAAATCTAGTAAAGTAATTATCATTAGCCCTTCCCTGAACACGAAGGCATTGCAAGTACGGGACCAAAAGAGGGATAAGGCCGATAATAAAGGTTTATTGATAGGCACCTCGGTCCTAGAAAAGTGGAGCATGTCATAGATACCAATATCTTTCCATAGAGAGGAGAATGTGGTTTCTAATCGAGTATGCCA
>CATIWK010404155.1:0-21945 GCA_949634005.1 Mallotus japonicus
ATCACTAAGGAACTTAATGAACCCTAGTTAATTGACGTGACCATGAAAATAGGCTGTAATTAACTTTGGTATTCTTAGATGAACTCGAAAGAGACTCTAGGTAATTTGAGTGGTTTACCCTTAACTGAGTTAATGAATTGAATTGTGAAAAGATCCTGTAATCCAAGTAATAGCTAGTGAAGCAAATCCAAACTCTAGCTTTTTAATCATTGAATTTTAAATAGAATTATTTCATATTTAAGTTTTCTTTTCTTGTTAGTTGATTTATCATTACAATTATTCTATTTTGTTAGATTATGGAAGTAAAATTAGGGCTAGTACTTGGTATCAATCTCCTCGTGGGAACGATACTCATATTCATCACTTTACTACTTATTACGAATCGTGTACTTGCAGAATTTGCCTAATAGTAACACTTGGATGTACACTATAAGCTGCAGAATGCACTTCTTCTAGAATCTCTTCTCTCAAATTATCCACATCTCGAACGCATAATCTTCCACTGATCCATAAAACACCTTCATCATCAAGTATAAAATTAGTGAACTTTCCTTCTCGAACATTCTCCTCAAGCTCTACCGGAATAGGATCTCGGCTCTGAGCTGCCTTGATCCTGTCCCTCAACACTGATCTGACTCTAAACTGAGCTAGCAATCCTCCTGATCTACTTATCTTCATCATCAAACCTTGATCCACTAACTTGTGCAACTCTTGGATCAAAGGTCTCCTCTCAATACTAATGTGAGCAAGACTACCTGAGGACTTTCTACTCAATACGTCTGCTACTACATTAGCCTTGCCTAGATGATAAAGGATATCGTAGTCATAATCCTTCAGGAGTTCTAACCATCTCCTTTGCCTTAAGTTCATATCTCTCTGTTAGAAAATGTACTTCAAACTCTTATGATCAGTGAAAATCTCACAAGTTACTCCATATAAATAATGTCTCCAAATCTTGAGAGCAAATATCACTACAGCCATCTTTAGGTCGTGGGTAGGATAATTCTGTTCATGCTTCTTCAACTGTCTAGAAGCATAAGCTACTACCCTACCATTCTGCATCAACACACAACTTAGGCCAACTCTGGAAGCATCATAATATACAGTGAACTTGTCTACCCCATTTGGCAAAGTCAACACTAGGGCTGTGGTCAGCTTATCCTTCAGTAGTTGAAAGCTGTTCTCATATGCCTCTGACCATATGAACTTCATATTCTTCTGAGTTAGGCGGGTCATAGGAGCTTCAATTCTCGAGAAATCTTGAATAAATCTCCTATAGTGCCCTGCCAAACCCAAGAAACTTCTAATCTCAGTGACTGATGTCGGTCTAAGCCACTTATATACTACCTCTATCTTCTGTGGATCAACCTGAATACCATCCTTAGACACTACATGTCCAAGGAATGCTACACTCTCCATCCAGAAATCACACTTTAAGAATTTAGCATAAAGCTGATGTTCTCTCAATGTCTATAGCACTGTCCTCAAGTGATATACGTGCTCTTCCATACTCTTCGAACACACCAATATATCATCAATGAAGACCACTATAAATTGATCCAGATATGGTCTGAACACCTTGTTCATAAGATCCATGAAAGCAGCTGGTGCATTAGTCAATCCGAAGGACATCACCAGAAACTCATAGTGACCATATCTAGTGTGGAATGCCGTTTTAGGAACATCAGCTTCACTGATCTACAACTGATGATAGCCCGACCTCAAGTCAATCTTGGAAAAGTACTGTGCACCCTGAAGCTGGTCAAACAAATCATCTATCCTCGGAAGAGGATATTTGTTCTTAATCGTCACCTTGTTTAGCTCTCTGTAATCAATGCACAATCTCAGTGTACCGTCCTTCTTCTTAACAAATAGGACTGGTGCAACCCAAGGAGAAACACTGGGTCTTATAAAACCCTTGTCTAGCAAATCTTACAACTGCTCCTTTATTTCCTTCAACTCTACAGGAGATATCCTATAAGGCGGCATCGAGATAGGAGCTGTGTCTAGGACCACATCAATACAGAATTCAATCTCTCTATGAGGTGGTAAACCTGGCAACTCATCAGGAAAGACATCTGGGAACTCACAAGCTACTGGGACATCTGAAACAAAAGTCTTCTCCACAAATATATCCCTGACAACCTTTCCTCATCATCTTCCTAGCAGTGATAACGGAGATAAGATTTTGAGATGCAGAACTCCTGTCACCCACAAACTTAAATTCTTCAACATTCGAAATTCTGAAAATCACCTCTTTACTCCGATAATCCACAACTGTATAGTGCTGGGACAACCAATCCATTCCTAGAATCACATCAAACTGCATCACATCTAGCAACACCAAGTCTGCTAGCAGTTCTCTACCTTCCACTAACACAGGACACTCGGGAAGAAAAATATTCGGTGTCTAACAAATCGCTTAGAGGTGTGGCAACAGATAAAGAAATTACCATCCTCGAAACTTGCCAACACGACTTAGAAGCAAAAACAAGGGACACGAAAGAATGTATGGCACCCGGATTAATCAAACTCTAGCATCTATGAAATAAACTAGGAGTGTACCTACTACAACGGCATTGGATGCCTGAACATCCTGCTGTATGAGGGTGAAGACTATGGCCTGCCCTCGGCATCCCTACTAGCTGGTGGAAGCCTGACCAAAGCCTCTGGCACTACCTCTGCCTCCTCTGCCATACCCCTGCTAGGCTGCAAACTGTGTAGTACTCTGATGTTGAGTTGGCGGCGGTTGATAAGGAGCTGGAGCTACACTGCTAATAGAATGTTGTGAAAACTGCTATTGCTGATAACCAGAATACAGGCATGCTCTGGCGAAATGCCCTATTTGTCCACATCAAAAACAAATCAGTGGCGCCATATAGTAGGGTCCCTGATGGACTCTACCACAAGTTTGGCAGGCACTAGCTGCTGATATTATGCTGCCATATCCAGAACTCTGACCACTGCTGCTACTAGTGGCACCAGACCCAAATCTCACTGGTCTATAAGCTCCGCGGCTATGTCTCCTACTCCCATGGTATCTAGGCTGTTGTCTCTGACTCTGCTGAACTGAGCCTCTCTACTGACTACTAGACCCAATTTGAAAAGTAGAGTACGAAGTGCTATGAAATCCTCATGTCTGTAAACCTCCCATCTGATAAAAATCTAGCATAGCTCCCTGTCTAACCAGTTTTAGCTCTATCTCCTTGGCCAACTCTATTACAGACTCAAGAGTAAGGCCCGCAGTAGGCATCCCAGCGAATGCAGAACCTAGACCAGTGACATATGTAGTAACAGTGAAATACTAGTCTCTCAGCAAATCCTCTACATATTAGCCCAATCTGAGGAACTCTCTGGTATAGCCCTCAACTGATCTGTCACCTCTGCTAATGCTAGTCAATCTGAGTCTGTAGCTCATCCGTAGTGGCTCAGGGCAAAATTGCCTCATGATTCTCTCTCTAAACTGTGCCCAGATCATCGTCAGCATATGCGGCTGTATCATCTGAACAAACCAATCCAGGGGTGGTCCCTCTACTGATAGCTCAATGATCATGATCCTCTAGTACTCGGTGTGAGCAATCAGAGTCCTCGTCTCAATAGCATGTAGAAAATCCAAAGGGTCTGAAGTCCCGTCAAAAGAAATATGACCGACTCTGGCATAGAATAGGGCTGCCTCAGGGTTAGACATACCCTGCTGATGCACAAGCTGCATCTGTGGCATTGCTGGAGGAATAGTAGCTGCACCCTGTTGCACTCCTGGTCCAAAAGTAACTTTGTCAAATTCCTGGTCTGCAAGTCCATTGTCCTGCAGCTCTATCTGTCTGCGACGACCTGCCACTCTACTGCGTCTACCTCTACCTCTACCTCTACCTCTGCACCTAATTGGCGGCATAGGGTCTTGAGCCTCATCCTGAAAAGACTCATCATCAGCAGCCTTATCGATCGGTGGAGCAACTCGTGCTCACCTCATTCTGAAAAGATAAAAAAACAAACAAAAGTTCAGACAACAACAGACATCCTAACGATTACGCGGAAAACTAAAAGCAAGGAAGATTTTTCAAAGACAAAGTCGAACCTAGTATGCTGCAGTAGTTTCAAAGAAAACACAAGTCTACTAACCTAGGTCATACAATACTAAACCTAAGCTCTGATACCAATTTTGTCACGACCCAAACCTAGGAGTCATGACCGGTGCTAAGGAACGAAAATTACTGTAATCCGGAACCCATAGCAAGCCTTAAAAATAGAAACTCATGCAAACATATCACAAAAATACCTCTGAATTAAAACTTTAATAATAAAATGAAATCTCATATCATATAATAAAATATAACAATACACAATCCTTTAAATACAAATCTCAATTATAAGAAAACAAAACTAAATACTACAACAATCAAGAACTACTACTGCAGCTTCTAGAGTACAAACAAAAGTTCAAATATGAAATTTACATAATCTAGCAGGGGCTGAAGAAGACCGGCGGAGGGGTCTAGTACTGAGGTCTGACGAAATAGAGTGTCCTGAAAAAAATATTGAGGGGGGCCAGACCTCACTGAGTGAATTATTATTATATATATACATGCACCCTAATAACACAGGCATTCAAGCATTAGAATAATAATATATTTATTTTTATATAATAAAATATACATGCATATCATACACATGCTAAAAATCACATTTTTAATAAATAATAAATACGAATAATTTTAGGTGGAGGATCGGAGCAGAACCCTAAATAGTCTGCAACCTCGATCACATAATCAATAGTCAACAGGCTTATCCATAACTTCAAATAATTATTTGTCCAACTTAAGGTAGTAGACTGGCCCCGAGTACACTAGGTCAACCGAGGATCCGCAATCTCACTACTGGCATGACTGGCCCATAGTACACTAGGTCAATTGAGGATTCGCAGTCACCCTTTTTAATATCCATTCACCTCAATAATTAATTCATAATCAAACAATCATAATTCTCTGCCTAAAATCTATCGTACTGTTGCACAACAGTCCTAGCGTAGTCCACTAGGTGGCACGTTCTACAACTATCCTCCAAATCATTTTTATAAACATTAAAAATAACGAAATGCATACTTAAAACATGGTAGCGTCCATTTTTCAAAGCAATATATCAAATATATACAAAACATAAATATAAACATTTAATAAAATAATTCATACTTAAATTCACATTATTTAAAATATGGATGCTCACAATATATTTATTCTATGTGCAATGCATATATATAATAATAACTCACTGTTCTACCGCGCTCCTTTGTTCTAGCTCGGCTGGCCCGGTCTAATAGGCCTAGCTCGCGGTACAATTAAGAAAATAATGATAATAATATTATCAGAATAATATTCCTAATTTAATACTTCTAGAATTTCTATAGAACGACTCAATAGAAACTCAAAACTTAGGATCGACTCGATGTCACGCTTTACGAGAATTCTACCGAAAATTCGGCAGAGTCTCCTTTGTAAAGCGGACGTCTCTCTACTAAAAGTAGAGCCGATTCTGCACGCAAACACACTTCAAAAAACACAGAAGCTTAACTGCTCGGGTTGGGCCCTCGAACTACTCACAATGCCCAACCGAGCTTCCACACAAACACAATAATCAAAAATACTATAAATTCAAATAATTCACCAAAAATCATAAAAATTCCAATTAATATCAAAATTAATTATTTACGTAATAAAAGCATAAAATATATTTATTTACCAAAAATAAATAATAAATACCACATTAATACTTAAATTATATTAAAAATCCATTTTTCAAAATTTAGCAATTAAATAGCATTTAATTACCGATAATCAATTAAATTATCATTATTTGAAAATAATTAATTAAATCACTTAAATATAATAAAATTATCAAATAACTAATTTAAGCTTAAAAATCACAAACACAATTATTATTCGATTATTTTTCCAAAAATCACTACTTAATAGCTAAAATTTTTGAAATTAATAATAAAAATTATTTTCATGCTTTAATTATTTAAATTCAGTCTAAAACATAATAAATAACAATAAACTTACTTAAAATTAATTAATTACTCAATTCTAATAATATTTCCAAAATATACAAAAATGCTAATTTAACTAATAATTTATTTATACTATCAAAAATCAAAATCATGATTTAAACAAGGTAAACAACTATAAATATACCAAAATTTAATTTAAAATTAAGTTACAATATTTTCTCTAAAAATATAATTTTCACAAATAATTACAAAAAATTAAAATAAATTCGAAAAAATATAAAAAAAATATATTTGCAAACCTTTCAAGCTCTACAACACAAATCCAAACTCAATTTAACATAAACTAAATTAATCTAACTCAAAATCACAAAATACAAAACTAAAACCTAGAACTAATTCTCAAAATTGAAGCTAAAAATCGAAGTTGTTTGAGAAAATAACCTTAGGAGAATTAAAGCCCGTGAAGTGAGGAAGAAATTGACACCAAAATTGCCTCCACTCGTCGCCGGTAAACCAGTCCGACGAGCCAAGAACAGTCCGGCGTCTAGGAGGAAGAATGAGGGAGAAGAGAAGAGGAAAGGGAGGCTGGCTGAGGTGGCGTCGTTTGGTGGCAAGCTGTGGTGGAGGTAGTGGTTCGTCGGGTGGCGTAGGGAGGGGCTGCAGTGGCTATGGCGGAAGGACCAAAGAAGAAAAGAAATAAACAGGGGAAGAAGAAGAATTCCGCCAAAAAAAAAAAAGTAAAAGTTGTCCCATTTTTATTTTATTTTTTTATTATTAAAATCAAAAAGGTACAAAAGGACCATTATTCAAAATAAAATAGTATATATATATAATATAAAATATCTCCACAATTATTTCACACCACAATTATATATATATATATATATATATATATATATTAATTTATTTAAATTAAAAATCTCACAAATAATAATAATAACCAACAAATAATCAAATATTATTTAACACTCATTAAATTCGAAATAATAAGAAAATATTAAACTGTGTATATAACCATAAAATAAAGTTTTATTTCGAATTAATAATAATAATGTCAAAATATCAAAATCATCATTAATAAAAATATTTATTAACACTGCAAATCTCAATATTTAATTTTATAAATTAATTCATAAAAACCGGGTTAACACATATATAGGAGATAAATTATATGTTGGTGTTTGATTATTCTATAAATGCCTTTATGGTTATTTAAACATCATCTTTGGCAAGTTGGAATAGGGGATTAGGGCATAAATATTTAATTTTTTTAATAACCTTAATCTTTATTAATAAAAAAGGAGAAAAAAACTTTTAAATCGAGAGTAAGCTAATCTCAGTCATAAGGCTGCCAAAATAGCTAGGGTTCGTTTGTTTGGTAAAAAATAAGGGTGGAAAATTGAATTAAAATATATGATTTTGATTTTTAGTATTTGGTTGCTAAAATTTAATATAGGAATGGAAATATGATTTCCTATCAATGGGAATCACCATTTCTCTTAGGGTGCGTTTGTTTGGTAAAAAATAAGGGTAGGAATCGGAATTGAAATGGACGATTCCGATTCCTAGTATTTGGTTAGCTAAAATTAACATGGAAATAAGAATGTGTCATTCCTCTCTTATTTGTAAGGAATGACTTTTGATTCCCTTGGAAATCCAGTCAAATCAATTATAAATTGGTCAAATATTTAAATATTAACATTGATTTTTTAAAATTTATAAATAAAACATATAAATTAATAAAAATATGCATTAAACGTTTGAATAAAAAATATTTATCAAAAGTAAATAATTTTTATACTTTTTTAAAAAATTATAATAATAATTTTATAAAAATATTTTAAAAATATTTTATAATAAATTATAAACTTTTAATATATAAAAATAATTATAATGTTAATTTTTTATATATAACAAATAATTAGAAAAATATTTTTTCATAAAAGAAATTTTAGTAGTTAAATGATGTTTGATTTTCATTTTCATTACCATTCCCTAGTGAAACCAAACACTTTCTTCAAATTTTCATTCTCTTTCCCATTCCTTTTCATTCCCTTTCCCATTTCTTCTCATTCCCATTCTCATTCCGATTCTGATTCCGGAGTACAAACCAAACACCTCCTTATATTCTTAAAGGAATAGTTTTGATTACCTTGAAATCAAGTAAAATCAATTATAAATCAGTCAAATATTTAAATATTAACATATATTTTTTAAAATTTATAAATAAAACATATGAATTAATAAAAATATGTGTTAAATTTTTGAATAAAAATATTTATAAAAAATAAATAATTTTATAATAATTTAAAAAATAATAATATTTTAATAAATAAATATTTTTAAAAATATTTTGTAATGGATGATTATAATATCAACTTTTAATATATAAAAATAATTATGATGTTAATTTTTATATATAAAAATTTTAAAAATATTTTTTTCATAAAAGAAAATTTAGTTGCTAAATAATGTTAATTCCCATTTTCATTCCCTAGTGAACCAAGCACCTTTGTGAAATTTTCATTTCATTTTCAATTTCTTTCCATTCAAATTTCAAATTCAATTGTGATTCCGGAATATGAACCAAATAAACCCCTAATTTGGAGCACTAGATTATACGTCAAAGCATCTTGAAGCAACATAGAACAATAATATATAGCAAACTCTACAAAATAGTAATAATAACTTTACTATCTGAAACAAATATATACCTAATTTCGAAAGGAAATCTGAAAATTGTAAGTCCAAAATAAAATATAATAATAACACTATTTTTTTTTTTTTTTTGGTATCCTATCGGGGACAAATATGTGCATTTTGGACCATCATTCAAATTGGTATAGTTGATCTTGCAAAAATGCACTAAACATCTATTAATGTTAAAGACTGCTTTAGCCTAGCTACATTTTGCACTTTGTTTATAATATATAGAGTCGCACCAACTTGAAAACACACGCTATTATTCAGAAAGAAAATGAGTTACATGTTTATATCCACATTTGATTCCTAACTATAAGCTAGGAGTAGTTGGCAAATCAAAATCTAAACTACAATTTTTATTTTCTTTTGGTTTCTCCTATTGGCATGTTCATCATCAAAAGGAGGGTTCCAGTGAGAAAGCTATAGGAAGATGCAACTCTATCAATTTCCTCGCTATCTCCTTGACAATTCTACTCTCTTTTCCACACGCACTCTTCACTGACTGATACATCATTCTTTTTTCTTTTATTTTTTAAGTCAAATTCCCAATGTCATTATGTAGGCATAATGTTTGTTGGTGGAATCAATTGACTTGGTAATATTGAAACATGTGATAAAGGTGGGTAAATTAAGTAACTTAAGTGTTGGTAAGAGCTAGTTAAGAATAGGTCAAAAAGAAAATGAATTCCAGAACAAGTTAAAAAAGATTAAAAGATACATTTAATAATTAATTAATTAATTAATTAAATCCTTCTTCAATATAAATATTTATATCTATATATACAAAAAAAATTGAAACCGGTAGATTAGTTTTTATTTAATTATACTCATTGATATATATTGCATGTATTGATACACAAAATTTATCAATAATAAATCAATCTAACGGTGTTAAATTTTATTTGTATAAATATACATACACCATAGAAAGAACCTAATTAAGAACATAAAAAACAAACCCAGTATATATACTCCTATTGCACCTTCTTTTTATTTCAACTATTAAAGATTTGAGAAAAAGAAAGATATGATATAAGAATTAACGAAAAAAAAGACCCGTTGACTCATATTATTTAATCATTTCAAGGTCTTTCATGCCGGCTCCAAAGTTGTTTCATCATAGACAAATACAATGAATTAAGTTCGATCTCAATCTAGTTATCCTATATGTTTTTTTACCAAGTACAATTTTTGAGGAGACATATAGTTATTATGACGTTTAACAAGTCAGAATTAAGGTCAAATTAATAAAAATTTAATATTTAATTAAAATAATAAAAATTAAAATTTAATAGTACGCAGATTAATTCTATATGATTTGATATTATTAATTTAATTTTTCAACTCATTAAATGTTAAAATTATTATAAAATTTCTCATTTTTGAGGCGAAGGGGGCGAGGCGGGTATTGTAGCAGGAGTTTTAGCCATTTGGCTAAAGCTGCCCAGGCCTATATGTTAATTATAATTAGAAGGAAGAGTGAATTTATATTATATATCACTTGCTTACAGAGAAAAACTAATGACACACCGTTAAAAGTTAAAATCAATTGTATGTGTTTGTTAGACAGAATGATTAATTGACCTTTTTTTTTTGTTCCTCGTTGATTTTAATGTTAATCCCCATTTTTATTACAAATTAATAAATGTTTATGCTACAGATTTATGAAGTAGTTCTAAGTCTTCGGGATATGTGCTGTAAACAAGGGATTAATCGATTCTTTTAACTTGTCTGGACTCTGGAGATGTTTATATTAGTGTGAATGGTTTTTTTTTTCTTCGTCTGTTTAATATTCGAGCACTTGGAGATTTTTTAGAGAATGATTTTTTTAATCAACTGGAGGTTTGAGGAATTATAAGTTGTAGATTTAGATGATGTCAATTGAAACTATAATATTTGATTATAGGTTCATTAATGAAGTTTTTTATAATTTATTTGATTTATAGTATTTTAAATTTGGTGGAATTTTTAGGCCCAATTTAAAATTAATAAGGATATTTATTCTTTTAAAAAAGTTTAACGAATTTTTTTTTATATCTTTGCTTAAAAATTTAATAATAATAGAATCCCCTATCATAAGGCTATCAAAAATATCTAATTTAGAGCTCCAAATTTTAAACCAACAACTCCTGAAGAAAAATAAAAGAATATATATCAGTAAGGAAATAGTTAAATGGTAACTCTTCTCCAAAGGTATTGTTGGTGTCAACTTATGCATAGTTTTAGAATCTTAAATTGCATGCATTTGTACATTTTAATTAACATTTAGTATAGGGAAGCATATAAAAATAGATAAGTTTATATTTTGTTTTGTTTTTCTAGGGAAAAGATGTTTTGGAAGTGAATGGTGGACAAAAGAGCATAAAAGGGAGCAAAAACAGAGTAATGGAGCATATTGGGTTTCTGTTGCGATCATGATAGACCCGCAATCGCGGGTTCATTGCAGCTGAAGTTACTGTAGTGATCGCTACAGTGCCATGCTTGCAACAGTACCACATGAACAGTAACTCTGCAACATTAACTCATGAACAGTAACGTTAAGGGATTCAAGGGTCAATTAATTAGAAGACTATAAAAGAGGGACCAAAAACCTAATTTAGGAAGGAGAAAAAAATTAGAAAGATCAATCAAGAGAGAGAAGAAGGAGGAAGAAGGAGAAAAAGCAAGAAACTAGAAGAAGAGCCTCCATGATAACAATAAGCTAGAAGAAGACCCAAAGCTTCTTGATAACAATTTCTCTTCCTTTCTCTTTATTGAACATTATTTTGTTAATCTCTTGGTTGTATTTTGAATATTGAATGGTGGATTTGAGAGCCATGTGTGGCTAAGTTTTTTTATGAAATTGGGATTTTGAGACCCATTGGATTTAATGTTAATTTGATGTTTATTATTGCTTCTTAAATGCATATTGTGTTTGTTGATTTGATTGAATGTTATATTGTGGCCATACATAGCTTTAGTTTAGATCTATGCAACGAGAGTTGGTGGATCTAATAGACCCACAAACACATGTTAGATGATTAAATGTCTTGAGAAAACTTAGTCCTCTCTAATTCTCTTATGGGTTTTGCTTATTGCCTTGCATGCTTGATATGGGTTTATGTTCATGGTGATGATGAGAATTAAGCTATGTTTATGAATCTCATTTGATTGATGCTTGTGGATTTGAGTAGCTACTTGAGAAAGAGTACTCAATGTTTGTTGAAAAACCTGAGAAATGCATTGAGAAGTTGATTAATTACATCAAGTTAATTTAATGAAAATGAGGTGCTTAATCTCTCAACAACATGCCTTTCCCATTGATCATTTCCTTTGTTATTTTGATTACCAATAGCCTTATTTACATTCTTTAGTTTAGTTATTATTTTAGTTATTTACTTGCTTCAAACCAACCTCTATTGTTAGCTCTAAACATATACAATTGAGATTAATAGGTGTTTAGTCCCCAATCCCTGTGGAGACGATACTCATACTCACTACTTCATTACTTGTTCAACCCATGCACTTGCGGTCATCAATAATGGATTCCCCTTTCCCAATCATTTTGCACCTTTTATACTCATAAAATTTATTTCTCTAAGTAAATTTCATAGCTCAAGAGTCTTCCGTTTAAGAGAAATAAATTCACCTAAATTTTGTAACTCCAGTGACCCCTTTTTCCCCAAGTCATATATGAACAGTCATTGCTTCTGGAATTTTCTCTCACCCTCTTATTCACCAAGTTTTACAAGTTGGGCTTTATTATTTTATTTGGGTTTTTAACTTTAATCATACTAAAATTAATGGGCTCACCATTTCTTTAGCCCAAACTTCAATATGGGGTCAAACAATGCCCCCCACATGTGATTAGCTTAGGCCAGACCCAATGCTAATTAACATGTAATCAAGCCCACTACACATGGCCCTTCTCCATATATAAGCATAAAACATGAATTTTGCTACCAAAATTTCACCTCCTTCATCTAATTTTCTTTGCTCTCATGCCTAGACCCAAGGTAAAATTTTGTGAGTTAGATGAATTTTATTGGAGAGTAATCGCTCCTCGTGATGCCTAACAAAGCTGAGAAGAGTGGGAACGCAAAAGAGCCCATCAAGATAAATTAGACAGACTTTGGGAAAGAGGTGAATGGGCTAAAAAATACTACGGTCCTGAGACTCTTTCAACTTCTTCACAAGAACCTTCTCCTAAATTACCAAACCAAAATTCAAATTCTCAAAATCAAAATTCAAAATTTTCAATTAATGAGCATTGAACTCCTCCCAACCATCATCCTTCAATTCCTCTAAAATTTCCTTAAAAATTAAATTCAAATGAACCAAATTCCTAAGCAACATCTTCTCAGAATTTGCTTACCCAAAAACCCAATGCTTCAAAAATATTATCTATTGAACACTTTCCTTTAATTTCTCCCACAAACCAGTGCTTAAATGCTTTAATTTTAAAATCCTCAAAAAATTCCCAATTTAGTGAATCCTTAAATTCTAATTTTCCCAAAAATTTCCCTTCTTCTTCTTCTCTTTTCCCTCTCTTTTCTTCCTCTTCCTTTCCTTATTTTTTTCCGGTTAGTTCTTCTCCTTTCGGATAGCAACTCACTGCCACCACCATAAGCATCAGTGATGAGTAATAGGGACCCATCAGTGTTAGCCCGCAAGCAGCTCAAGCAGCCGAAGCTACTGCTGCTTCTTGTGTTGCCAGCGAGCAGCGTGATGCTGCTACTGTCTTCTCATCGGCAGCAGACGCTGTCTCGCTATCGCAAGTTGCTATCGACGTCCGACAGCCTACCACCGCACAGTCTCGCCAAGCCACCACAGCAACTCAAAGTGACACTGTCCTGTGCACAATGCCAAGCCTTTTCTCACACACTACTAGAGCAAACCAGTGCCAACACCTCCGGATCAAAGTCCCACACTCTCCCAAGGCTATCCAATCTTTATTTTCGGGTTTTGAATCCTTTGTGAATTATTTGAACAATTTCAAATCAATTTCAAAAGCCAAATTCTTACTCAAAACTTATTTCCGGAAGCACAAAAGAGGTTTTTTTATTTTTCCATAAATCTTGTATTATTTGAGAATTTATTCTTTAGATTAATTGCTCTTGTGATTTATGGCTTGTGGTTTGGTGCTTTTGCTCTTGTAATCTATTTTACCTCTTTAGAAAATATTTAGCCGAAAATTTGTATTTATTTCGACATTGTTCAAAAATTGCATTACCATGATTTTAGCCGAAATTAATTCATATGCATTTCGGCTCTTCTTTGAATTTACTTGTGAGTTTTGTTGCTCCAATGCTAATGAGATGAAGTATGGATTTTTTTTTTTTGGGAAAATAATGCTTACTTGAATTTTCGATAAATATTTGCTTGGCCGAAGGTTATTAATTCGATGATTACAGCTATTTTCCAAAGACTTGTGCATTTTTTTATGCTTTGAGATGTGTTGGAGTTTTAATGCAAATATATATTAGCCAAAAATTTTATTAATTTTGGTTCATTTTGCTTTGTAAATATTCAACTTTATTTTGGCAATCTTCATGCCAAAATAATTGTATATCTTTAATTTGCATAAAGGAGTAATCTCGAGATTTTAGCCAAATTAATTCAATTTTAGTTTGGCTATATCACTTGCTAATTATCAAAATGTGGCTTTATCTTAAAGAACAATGTTTTAGTTGCTTGAATGTTTGGCCAAATTTAGCTTAAACCAAAAATTCTTGTTTCACCAGTAGCTATCCTTTAGATTTTTGGCTCTTTGAGTATATTTTAGCAATGTATGCCAAAATAATTTTAGCATTCTAAAATCACAAATGCACTTCACCACCTTAACCAAAAAACTTACACATAGATTTATTTACTCATCCAATGTTATGTAGTTTTGCCAATTTGCCCAAGCATTTAGGCAAACCAAATTTATTTAGCCAAAATATTTAAATTTTGGTTAACTGTAGTTTAACGTTTGGCCTTAAAACATTCCACTTCTTTTAATCACTTTTTATGTACTAAATTTTGGCTTTTACCTTCCTTTAAGTATTGCCAAAATTTTGCTCTTTCAATATAACCCCATGCATGCTTGACTTAAAGATCTCAAAATTAATGCCAATTATTCAAGCAAAAAACAAATTTAATTATCTTTTAGCTTCAAGTAACCTTGGCATTTGAGTTGGCATTCACACATGTTTTCTCTCTTTAACCAAAATCTATTTGTTTAACTTATTTCTAGCTTTGAGAATTAAGAATCTTGGCCTCGATTTTGGCAATCTATTTTTGAGCATGGGGCACCACTTTATTTTGCTAAAATTTGTTTTGATCATTCATGGTATCATTAGCGCTATAAGTCATTTTTTCCCTTTTAGCCAAAAAATCCAATTAACCAAATTTTGGCCAATTATTCATAGCTTTGAATGTGCATTCTCCTCAAGATTTCACAAATAACTTTTAACACATATTTCTAATTGGTGACCAATATTTTCAAGGCTTCTATGTCTTGAACCAAGCTAGAAAATGTTAACTAGACTTTACTCTTTAAAAAACCATCTTATACTCAAACCGGAATCTACAAGCACTTCCAACTTCCATCAAATTTTTTGTGCCTATGCTGATTTAAATGGATCTTTATTTAGCACAAAATGCCAAGATAAAGTTAGGAAGAACAAATCTCATTCTTGGCTCTTTAAACCAAAAACTTCATTTTAAGCACAATTTTGGCTTTTGTAGTCAAAATAAGAATGCCAATTATGCTTTAATTATTTCTTGCCTTTATTTTGGCAATTTGAGCCAAAAATTACTTCCCTTTGATTTTTGGTATAATCTTGTTGTACCACACCTCTTTTTATCATGTCTAGCTATTTAAATATTATTTCCATGGCTATTAATATTTTCTCTTTGTTACCAAAATTTTAGGATTTTTTAGCAAAATTTTCATAGACTTAAATTCAAAATTTTAGGATTTTTTATGAAAAATGGCCGAATTAATTTTATTTTCTAGCACCATTCAAACTCTACCTCCAAGTTTATTGCTTCTAAGGCTCGGGAGCCTTAAAAATGCACTTACCAAACCCAATGTCTTGGCAATATGTTATTCTCAAAATCATATTCTCACCAAATTTTGGCCAACTCAACAAGCTCTTCTTTGGCCAAAATTTACACATTCTTACGGAACCCATAAAATTTAGTTTGTAATTTAATTCTCAAACTAAAATTATTTTAGCCTTTTAGGCTAAAATAAATTTATTAGGACCTTTATCTTGCATTCCCCTAGGGGTTCAACCCCTCTTGCCTTGGGAAAACCGTCAAAATGCCAAAATCTACTCTCATGGGCTTATCCATTTAATTCACTATGCATACAATATTTCTTTGGGTACGTGTATTCTATCTCTCTGCATATTAATTTTCTTGGGGAAAAGGCTTTTCATCTATTTTTCCTTGTAGCTTTTACATGTTTATCTAGTGATGGCTAGTAAAATATTTGTGCACCATTTATTTAAGTATGAATAATGCAAACTAGCATGTGGTTTACAAAACCACAACCACCTATTGCAATATGAACTAGTCTCTATAGAGAAATTTTATTTATTTTAGCAGTAAATAGCCAAAATATTATTTACTTGCATGACTCATTATATTCCCAGGCACTTATTATTTTAAGACCAAACTATTTATATAGCCTTTAATTTGTGATTTATTTGCCTGGGAATCCTTCAAATGCTCAATTGCTCTTACTTTTGCTGTGCCCTTAGGGATTTATGATTTTACTTTGAATTCAAGTTGTTTGCATCCTTCTCATTGCCTGTTTGTC
Organism: Mallotus japonicus; assembly: GCA_949634005.1. Classification (NCBI taxonomy): domain Eukaryota; kingdom Viridiplantae; phylum Streptophyta; class Magnoliopsida; order Malpighiales; family Euphorbiaceae; genus Mallotus; species Mallotus japonicus. The sequence continues at coordinate 16,500 of CATIWK010404155.1, forward strand.
TATCTTCAGTGAAAATGAACCCACAATCTTCAAGTGTACCAGGCCTTTCTACTCCATTAGCCTCCGATATTAGCACTGCTATAGATTTCACAGCAGAACATGTATTCCTTTTTAATTTCCACTGCCTTTATTTAAGAGTTTAGAGCAATTCCTTACATTGAATTCTTGTTCTAACTCGTTAATAGCTTTACGTTCCGCTCCTGCTCCTAAGATTCTTATTCTTTATGAGGAAGTCATGGATGACATTAAGGTATATTTTATTCTATTTGGCTATTTAAAACCAAATAACATTATCAAATTCCATTATTCTTTCATTCTTTTAATCATGTAATATTTTAATTTTGTAGGAAATGAAGCTCAAAGTTATTAAGGACACAAAGATAGACCCTTGTCCTGACTTCTTTGATATCAGGTTAAGACCCCCTCTCTTATCCATTTAACCCTTTTTTCATCTTCACTTCTAACCCGATTTATAAATTTTAAGTATCTTTCATATAGAGGCAAGAACAATAGTCCACTCACTTTGTTGCCTCGGCTATCACATCCCATTCCCAAGGAAGGACCTCCACTTCCTTATCTTAGCTTATCGGCAGAGGACCTCATCTTTCTAAAAAATTATAAGGCTGCTCCTACTCATCTTAAAGCTTGGGTAAGATCTTCTAAGGAATGGAATAAATGGGTAGAATGGCTTAGCGCTACGTGCCTTATTAAATAGGATAAACTTGGCATTTCAAAGTTTATCCAAATGACACAAAGACCAATTCCTTATCAATCTTACCTTATTTCTACTGCCCTTAGATTCTGGTCTCCTACTTGTAATTCCTTTGTCTTTCCTTTCGGGTATATGACCATCATCTTGTTAGATGTTTTTTTGGTGACTGGACTGCCCATCCTAGGGGATGATATAGTCTGTCTGATTGGTGAATGTAAATACATAGAGACTGATATATCTTCTAGGACATTTGATACATACCCAAAATTGATTTCTCATTATTTGTCTTCTCCCCCCTACTGTTGACGAACATATAGCCTTCCACTAGGTCTTGATTTGTAAGTATATCTTCTGTCATGCCTCTTCCAAACCCAACATTGAATACATTCCATTATTAAAGGCTTTAGCAAATGAGGATCAATTAGCTTTGGGATGTATCTTTTTAGGGCAGATTATATTTTAATTTGAGGAAGAGTGTCACAAGAGAGCCTTTCCACTACCTAAGTGGAGGTACTTGGTTTCTGCAATCTTGGCTCTTAGCCTATTTCCCTGAATTAAATGATCAGTCATCCCCTCCTTGTGTCTCATCTCTTATTGACATTGGCGGTTTCTTGATCTCAGCTGGATGTTCTTAGACTCACTAAGGACTTCTATCTTTTTTCATTAAAATGAAAAGTAGGGATAGGGATAAGTTGTCTTTGTTTGAGAGCCCTATTGATAAACCTAGGTGGCTACACTATTTTATTCAATTCTTTGATTTAATTTATCAGTAGATTTTCTATAGAGTCACCTCCCCTAGGCCTTTCATTCTAGGTGGCAAGCATGCATTCCTACTAAATATTGGCCTTTCTTATACTGCCCTTTCTTTTGAGATGTATCTGCCATTTTTATATAGCCACCAGTTCGGCCTTGAGCTTTCCATCCCTCCTTCTTCCCTGGATTCTGACATCATTACTCTTTCTAGTGTCAACCCACTTTCTTGCTTCAGGGAAGTGATAGCAGAGATCCAGAAGTGATTGAGACACCTTTCATAATGTGTTGCCACTATGGACCCTAGTGATTCTATGAATTATTAGCAGTGGTAGTATACTAAATATAAGGAGCTGATCTTGTATGCACTTCACTTGAAGAAGACCAAGGTAACAAATTGTACCTTTTTTTTTACTTTGCTTCTTATTTTTATTGTCATACTAACTCTTTTCCTTCTTTGTAGCTACAATTACTTCAAGAGAGAAAGATGTTGTAGTTTCCTCCAAAGGCAAGGGAAAACAAGTTTTGGACACCTCCAAGGAAAGAAAGGCGGTTGTTCCTCCTCCCACTCCAAGCCATAAATCTTCAAGGCTTAGTGCTCTTCATAACACTTCCAAAGGAAAAAGCCAAGAGAGAATTGAGATTGAAGAAATAGAGGATGATGAAGAGAGTGAAGAACCAGCTTTAGGTTTTAGTAAGTTCTCATCTTTTCTTTTTCATTTTCATTTTTTGCATGCGATTTCCTTTTAATCTTTACCTACACTGGGGAAAACAGCTAACACCCACAAGAAGAGGCTCATACTCTATCTTGTGGCCCACTTTCACATACAAGGTCTTATTCTATTGAGATGGATACCTCATTCCGCTTGCAGCATACCACCTCTAGCAAGAAGAAAGCCAGAACGCCTTCTCCATCCCCAGTCTGTACCCATGTTGATTCTCTCAGAAAGCTTGGGTTTGATTTTGTTCTCCTTTTAATTCTTTTAAATTTCTCAACCAATTTTCGTTAATTGCACCGATTAAATCATGTAGGATCTGAGACTTGGTGCTCCATATTTGATAAGGATATTTCCTTAGATTTAAGTTTCTTGGATACTTCCTCTATTGAGCATAAGCATGACTCTGATTCTACTCCAAATGAAGAGCAAGTCACCAAAGCCAAAGAGTCATTGAAGTCTATTGCCAACTTAGAGATTGGATCTCTAAGGGAGACACATAAGTCCACCTTACTAGTGGATCTCAGTATTTTGGAGCAGAGTACCAAGTCCACGTCAATTTCTTCTTTGAGAAAGGAGCTTGTTTATTATTTTCCCCACCTAGATGAAGCTAGTGCCAGTTAGTTTGCTTCCAAGCACTTGAGCTCCTTTCATTAGCAAAAAGTGGACTTATTAGCTCAGCAGCAGAATATAAAGGAGATGAAGACTATAGAGATAAATGACCTGGAGCTAAGATTGCTTATTCTTAAGGTTGAAAATGTGGAGATGCTTAAGAAGAACAAAAGCATGGCAACAGAGTATCGGCAAGATATCCCCCAGGCCAAAGAAATGGGGAAATCACTAGCTGACTAGAAGGAATCCGTTCTTAAATAGAAGCAGGAGCAAGAAGCCCTCTCCACCAGAAATAAGTGTCTGGAGATATAGGACACTTTTAGAGGATTTGAATTTGATGCCCTTTAACCCTTTTCATGACTTGAACTTAGTTTTATTATATGACTTGTATTGATAATAGCCTTAGGCTAGGCCATGGATGATTTTATGACTTTATGCCTTTGGTAGCTTTGAATGGCTTTTAAAGCCTTTATGTCTGGGTAATTTAACTTGTGGCCTTTGAGCCATTTCATGGCAATCTTATATGGATGATTTATTAAGTCTTTTCTAAATTTGCTAAATTTGTGTATTTTCATAGGACAATTCACACATTTTGTACCACAGCCATGCATTGTATACTAAAATGCTCAATTTTCAGTAGAGATGCTGTCGAAATTTTGTAATTTTACTATTTACAGCATTGTTCATGACAAACTTAAATAAAAAAAATGACTCACAAAATAAAACAAACTTTATTTATTATTTATCAAAAAAAATAGCCATTTAAGCCATCCAAACTCCGACAAAATAAAATAAATTACCACCAATATATTTTAGTGGTAACCTTTGGCCGAAGGCCAATTACAAAATTTTAGTCTCTCTCTCTCATTTCCCATACAGTGGGAAAATACTTTTTCAAATATTTACCATTCATGAATCTTTTATGTGGAATCTCATCTAAACTTTCTAAATAGTATGCATTGCCATCTAAAACCTTGATGAATTCTAAATGGACCCTCCCAATTGGGAGACCATTTTCCCAGCTCTTTATCCTTGGTTCTAGGTGGAAAAATGACTTTCTAGACTAAATCACCTACTTCAAACTTCTTCTTCCTAATTCTCTTGGTGTAAAGCCTGGAAACCTTCTTCTTTTGAGCTACCGTACTGGTAAAAGCTCTCAGCCTTTCTTCATCCACATCTTTTAATTCCATCAACAAGGCTTCAGATAAATCATGAAGCATTAGATCATTCGGCTTTGCTACTCTCAAGGAAGGAACACACACTTCCAAGGGTAGGATAACATCATGCCTAAAAGTGAGGGCAAAAGGACTAGTACCAGTTGTGATCAGTGTCGAGAGGAACATGATCAGTGTGTTTATCGGGGCACACAGGCTAATGGCGACCATCTACTGGTTTTATTGTTATTATTTATGGGAGGGTCTACCTGAATAGGCCTTGTAGATTGGAGTCGCCACCCGATTTGAATCGGGAGAAAGTGAATTAAAAATCTACTTCCTTAACTAGAGAATCTGGGTTCGGGGGATAGGAGTTACTTATCATGTTTCTTATTATACATATTGCTTATTCATTCACTACTTCACCTTATTTTTGGTTTTATGATGCATTTACCACACTTGATCATTAGTTAGTTTAAATTGGAAATAAAGTGCGGGATAGTTGGATTAATGAGTATTCATCACATAATAAATAAATAAGCAAGCATCCATCAATTAAGAAAATGATCGTGTAAGCAAGTAAACACATAGCATGTAACACACAAGCATGCAAGAAATAATCAAAATAAGCAAGCAAATAATTAAAATAAAAAGGGGGAAAGGGATTAAGCATTATAGCCCAAGAAAAGGGCATATTCTAATAAATACATCCAAAATTGAAAATAAAAGGGAGAATCGAGATTAAGGATTACATTGCATTGGAAAAAGCCTATTCTATTAATTCCATTAAAATAATAAAAAGGAAATAAAATAAACCTATTCTAATAAACCTACAAAACAAAGGTTAGTTCTCATACACATGCAAGCACACATCACATTTAGGGCAATTCTATATACTTCATTCATAATTGAAATAATAAATAAAGGAATAATTAAACAAATAAATAAACAAGGATGCTAATGGATGCATGATACAAGATTTGGAATTTTGGTACTTTAGTGTGAAGTCATCATTTTTATTATAAAAATAAGATATGTTTTTATGATGAGGCAAATATTAGGAAATTAAAATGGAAAAGTTCAAATAAAATGATAAAAGTGATAAAGATATTATTCTTACCATAAAAATATGAACTTTATGCTAAAAATAATAAATTTAAAAAAGAAAACAATAAAAATGACAAGAATAATAAATATTGCAATAAAAACGATAACAATGCAAGTGAAATAATAAAAGGGATGATAAAAATATTTTTTTTCACCATAAAAATAAGGATTTTATGATAAAAATAATAAATTCACCAAGAAGGATAATAGAAATAAAAAAAAATGCAATTCATGTGATAAAAATAATAAAATGCAGAATTAAAAGTAATTAAAGTGGTAAAGATATCATTTCTATCATAAAAATATCCACTTTAGGATAAAATGACAATTTTACCCCAAAAAGGCATAAAGGCAATAAAAATTACAAAATGCAACAAAAAATAATAAAAATACAG
>CATIWK010404331.1:0-12572 GCA_949634005.1 Mallotus japonicus
AGCTGAAATAGGTAATCAAAACTTGTTATAATAACAACACATAAATCACAAACCCACATTAAAACCAAATAAATCAACAAACAAATAAATTTTCTATATATATAAAGAATGGAGACAATCCACCAATCAATCACAAAAACAAATCTTTTAAATTCTCTTAACATATTAATGAACAAACAAACAAATGAATACATATATAATTATACCTTGCAAACATAATGCAGAAGTGTCATCTTGCTGTTAGAAGCTCGAGTATCACTAAGTTTCAAAAGACTATCTAACTTGAATCCAACTGTTGAACCTGTACAATTCCGAAGCAATGATACTTACTCTCAATCACATAGCACATAGCTATTGTAGAAACATTTTTTGCAAAGTCATCTATGAACAGTCCATAAAATTCTTGCAAATTCGAAGGCAAGGTGCAACATTAGCATATGGCAAGACAGACGAGGAAACCGGAAATTAAAAAAGCAGCCAAATAAACAAAAAAGTAGCATTTGTCAATCATTGTGGATTATATTTACCAACCAAATAAAACCCCTAGTTCTTAGACCAAAACTGTGAAGAATTTCAAGCTACCAACAAAATGCAGTTCAAGGACGAGCATCCAGAAATACAATTGTAGTACCCTACCATAAATATTCAAGATATGACTTCACTCCAAAAGACCCAAAGAATTTTCCACTTAATATCCACCAGCCTACAAGTACATTCTAGTACCCATACAATGAATAGCACATAAATCTAGAAAGACATGGATCACACTTTCAAGTTATGCCTAAAATTCTAAGTGACGCTAAAGCATAGAAATCAGCAAACTGCTCTCCAGCAGAAAGGTTACATACCCCTGGCAGTTCCTTGGTTCAGTGTGTTCCCCACCATAAGAATTATCCTCATAATTTCTTTTAACTTGAGAGAATTCCGAACCTAATTAAGTGATACATTAAGGCATCTGGCTGAAAAGAGGAAACACCAATCTGCATATAAGCTTCATTAACATTTGTGGCATACCTCATCACATGCAGAGTTTACTGTGGTTAAGCTCTTGGTAAATTCCGATATCTGAAAATGACAACAATATAAAATTATTATGATACCGATAGAAAAAGGAGAAAATAATTTGAGAGGATTATTAATATGGTAATAGCAGGCTAACAATGCAGATACCACCAAACCTGAGAGCCGAATTGAATCTTGAAAGAAAATACTCTCAGTTTTGACTCAACACGAGGTACTTTCATCAGCTCCAGAAAATACTGCATGTAAAAAATATATAATAAATAGCTTTCAATACTTTGTTTCTAGAGAGCAAGGAGAGATGCAATAACCCATGCAATCAAGTCTTTTAAGCAAATCAAGCAGGCAACAGCAACCTTTCCCAGATCATGTCAGGACAACAGAATTAGAAAGAGGTGCAGTAAATTCTAACAATTAGTTCCACTATGTTATGTACCCCAGTCCGCATGCACTAAAATATCCTGCTCTAGTAGTTGATCTGATGACCTGAGAGACAAGGTTAAGTCAGATGTAACAAATACATCTGAGATTTGTTCTGCCTTCTCTCATGCCCTTCCAAAGCCCTTATATAGCCTTTAACTATTCAACTCCAAACCCTATGCTTTCTTTAATATGAAATAAAAATGCAACTATCATCAACTGTTTTAATCATCAATGAGACAATGTTATCAAGAAGATTTTATCACCAGCTTCATGAAACAAATAGGATCGGAAAAAAAATTTTGATCGTGTACATCAATAGAGGGCCTTGTTTAGTGTAATGATTGCCCCTCATGCAGCAACGAAGTCCTACAATGAATTAACGTCTGAGAACAGCACTTCACAAAAAATGTCAGACTTATTTGAGGCCATCTCAGATTATTACCCTTCCATCTAGCAAAACACTTTCTAGAAACAGCAAAAAACCAGAAGAACTAATTGTACTAGCTAATCCTAGTCCTACATATTCTGCTTTCATGGTTCAGTTTCAAACAGTCCATATTAAAGTTTCACAATAAACATGCACTTTGACTTTCTGCAGGATACAAGTTCCAAGTGAAACGTCTAAAGAACTGGAGGACTAGTAGCCTAACATCAAAAAAGCCACCTTAAGCCACAGTCGTTTCCTGAAGGCATGCAAAGGAACATTATTGGTACTCTATTTTATGTAATAACTAAACTTTTTCAGTCCCCCCTAACTTGTAGTAACACTGTTCCCAACACTCAGAAGATAGTTTAAAGTTCACTATAGGTCCATGTCATTGAAAATTCAATTTTATATTTATCCATATAAAAAACATCTTCCTACCTACTGGTCTCTTGAGTTCCCACATTAAACATATCTTTCCATATTGTACTCTTTTGTTAAACCTATTTCCATATCATAAAATGACTACATCCTCCAGCAGCAAGTACAAAACACCATCTCACAAAATTCAAAACTCATTCCTTCAAAGGGAAATTTTTTTTTTAAAAAAAATCCATTTCATCTTCTAGTCGCCTATCATCCCCCTTGGTTCCACAGATTTTCATTTGAACATCAATGTCCAGCCATGCATGTTTACGTTCTTCTTATGCAGCTCTTTCCTTGCGAATGATAGAATCTCAATCAAAAAAGATAATACTAAATACATTCGACATATATTACATAGGCATTGCCTGCAAGGGGTCGGCCTATTTACTGGCACTAATAAAAGGAACGATTCATCAAAAGAAAACCAAACCAGGTCCGGATTCTGTGTGATTAAAAAAACTCCCATTAATTTTAAGAATAGCCACATAAGCCAGTCTATGGGTGCAAAATAACACAAATTGATACCAATCTCTCAAAGGAGTCCAAAAAAACGCAAGAGCATCAAGTGGGAATTGACAAAAGTGTCAAGAATGTGATTCACCATATAATGACCAATTACAAGTCAGAATGATAATCAGACTTTGCAGACCTGTTCACACTTTCCCAAGTTCTCCTTGTCTCCAGTGTAGCCCTATTATTGTAGAACAGCACATGATCAAACATCTAATAATGAGCTCGAGAATTAGCTGCTAACAATCATTAAAAGAAAACTATAGTAAAGCTAGCAAAATGTAAAAAGGAACATTGATTAACTTAAAGCCTCACCTTGAGAAGTTCCATCTCTTCCTTAGTAGGACAGAATTTTATAAGATTTTCCACTTGATCAGCATCTAAAATTGACGCATCCATTGCTAAAACTGCAGCCTGAAAACATGCAGGGAGGCAAATAAAAATAACCTTAAGTTTGCGAAAGAAAATAAAGGAACAAAAGGAAGCTACAATTGCAAATTGACCAAAAAGAAAATCAACTGCATATTAACTGAAACATAGTAATACATAAAAAATGGCACACATAAAATCTCACCTTAAGTGAGTCCCCAAGAATACTAACTTCCCCCATTTCCCAACTATAGTTGAACAAAAGATGTAAGCAATACAAGGTTGTCAAGTTCCAGTTTCAAGCTAAAGAATCAGTCACATTTTGAACCATGCAGAAAACAGTTCCCTGTACCATACAGGGAACTAATGGATGTGAAAAACTACATTCTTAAGATTAACAAACGTGGTAGCTCTGGTCCATTATATCACATCCAGTTTCATTTGCTTCAAAAGCATGCATAAGAGTCTCAACGAAGTGCATAACTCCTCTCCCCAAAACCCCTCCCCCCACACCACACCCCTTCCCCCCATGAAGTCCAAATTAGTCACTCATAAACCATACGCTATTTCTCTATGCATGTACATTGAGAGAAACAATTTCATATCTCAAATATAGGAATATTATGACTGCCCACAAAGCATATAAAGTTAATAATAAAAAAGAACTATAATCAGTCAAGAGCTCTGAAGGTGTTTCTCTTACCATCATGTCCGAAAGTGGCATCTTAACTTTTGTGAGCATAATTTCAGTGTTGTTCGCCCTCCTCAGGTCAATCTACAGAACATAAACAAGATCACCAATTTGTAAGTATATTACACAGTAAGAATCATCATTCTATCCCAAGGGCAGCATTTGAAAACTTTTTAAAGCAAAACAACTTGCTCAAACATAAGATGCGTTCAAAAAAAGTAGCGCATGCTGCTCAATAGAATTCAATCAACACACAACAAAGCATGTGTAGTAAAACTCAATGGAATCCTACTGAAATGCATTCTGCAATTATAATCCATTTACATTAAAACTCGCAATGCAGTAGAAACAGGAAAGGCAGCAACATGCATAGAAATAAATTTTTCCTCACCATTTTATTACATTCTTATAACACACAGCTGCAATTGTTGGTCAACTCAGCTTATTCCCAAATTAGTTAAAGTCATGCATGGATCTTTTATCCTTTACTCCCCCAAATTCGACAAGAAGACAAGACCAATTCAGTTTTCTTATTACTTCATATTGTTTCTGTAAGGCAGTAAAAAAATCAAACATTTCATACTTGTTATGTACATTAAATGCTGGGAAAGAAATTATTGAGGCTGATTTTTTTTCAGCTATTCAATCTCAATCTCAACGATGCTCACAGTGAACACTAATATCAGATAGCTTTTGCACTAATTAATTCGTGTTTCTCTTCTGTATGGTTAATGTATCTTCTGTTTGGAAAATGATTATATGGACGCGTGTAACCATTTTATTTCATCAACACCCAATTGAATTTCAATACAAATGATGTTTAGTGTAAACACTAACATCAAATGGTTTAAATTTTTCATGCTTCAAGTTTATGTTAATAATGCACATCATCTGTCTCTCTACATTTGTTTAGTTCCAGAAATTGTACTAGCATGAAAATCAAACAAAAAGCTAAATGACAAAAATATTTGTCAGAATTTGACTACCATTTAATGACAACTTACCAAAATGAAAATTTTTTTAGTTCACCATTAAAACTTTAGGCACATACCACATCTACATGTGTACATATATGGATTCTATGCAAAAGCCAACTAAGAAAATAAAAAAGAACACTCATATATATATTTTCTACATATCTTGCCAAGACAAAAAAAGGATTACTACAGGCTGGGAGAGTATAAGTGGTGCAAGTCTTATACAAGTTATAACAGTTGAATTAGCTTGATTCTTGAAAAGTAAATTGCAACTTGCAGTTTCTCAATTATAATAGGCAGGAGAAGGGTTATGACATGAAATAAAGAAACACAAATAGACTTGGGGAAAAGTTTTTTGCATGAAGATTAAAAACTTAGGGAAAAAGTCAAAAATTAACTATTAAATGTTCAGCATACCAGGTGAACTTTGTCAGTTTTAGAACCAACAGACTTCCGTCTTCCTCCAGCTTTACCACCCGAATCAGCAGCTTTTGGAACTGTCGCAGAGAAAAGACTTTCTAGCTCTGACACATCAATTTCAGGTGCACTATGGCAAAAGGATTCACCATGAGAAATTAAAGAAAAAGTCATATTAAACATAAGCCAATCAGGCACACCATGGAGAAATGATAGTCAATGGAGTATAATCACTAATTCCAAACAAAAAAATTTGGTAAGAGAAGTTACAATACATTTGGGGATCTGCATGTCGCTGCAGCTCCTCCCACAAGCTTCCTTGTATTGCTCTTGTTACCTTGCTCCAATGCAACGGCTTCAAGGAAGATCTTCTAGGTGCTGTGGCAGTTGAACCTGTCCCAGAAGGCCGCGAATACCCACGCCCTCTCCCAGAAACGAGGCCTCTTGTATCAGTTGCAGCTCCTTTGGCACCTAAAGGGGGAGGTGGAGGGGGTCCAACACCTGGAGGTCTAGGTGGAGCAGGAGGGCCAGGAACACGGCCTCCAGGAGGAGGTGGAGGTGGTGGGCCTCCAAGTATAGGAGAGGCTCCCCGACCTGGAGGAGGAGGTGGGGGTGGGGCTCCACGCCCATGAGGAGGAGGTGGTGGGGCTCCACGCCCTGGAGGAGGAGGAGGTGGTGGGGCTCCACGCCCTGGAGGAGGTGGAGGAGGTGGTGGGGCTCTACGTCCTGGAGGAGGTGGAGGAGGAATGCCACTTAGAGGTGGAGGGGGGGGAGGCAGAGCTCCACGTGAGGGAGGCGGTGGTGGGGGTGGCGGAGTTCCACGTGCAGGAGGCGGTGGTGGGGGCGGAGGAGCTCCTCGTGAATGAGGCGGTGGTGGGGGAGGTGGAGGTCCACGTGCAGGCAATTGAGGTGGTGCCGGAGGAAGAGGAGGAGAATGAACTCCATGATATGGAGAATGTGGTGGTGGTGGTGGTGGTGTGGTCCGGCCCATAGATTGAGGTGGTGGCGGTGGAGTAGGAATTCCAAGACCACCAACCTTTGGAATCATTGATGCACTAACAAGTGGTGAAGAAGGAGGAGGAGGTGGTGGTGGTGGTGGTGGTGGAGCACTTGGAATTGAAACAGGGACAGTTGAAGAATACACAAATTTCCATGGCATTGGAGAAGGTGCAGGTGTCGAGACCACCCCAATATTCTGCCCACTATTGGAAGATGGGGGAGGGGGAGGGGGAGGGGGAGGAGGGGGTGGAGGAGATGCATGTTGTGGCACTATCTCATCATTCTGCCTGTTAACAGATGTGGAAAATGGGGGTGGAAGGGGAGGGGGAGAAGGTGGTTTGACTATAACCTTGGATGGAAAAGCATTGGTAAAATAAGGCGGAGGCGGAGGCAGAGGTGGAGGTGGAGGTGGAGGTGGAGAACAAAGAGACATGGATTTTGGGCTTGAAGAAGTTGGTGATACAACTGGATGGGAAGTAACCTCAACTGAAGCTGATTCTGCAAGAATAGTGTTATCAGCCGAAGCCTTCGTACGGGCTTCCACATTAGGATCCTTCGGAGAAGCACAGAAAGCAAGAGCAGGTGGTGCACTATTATACCTAGATGGCGGGTGTGCAACAAGATTTGAAGTAGCAAAAGGGACTTTATTAGGAGGAACCCATCGAGGTACAGTGCTCGGTCTTGCTTGTTTTGCATTTGCTCCCTGAGGTTCAAGTTGTTTGATTTTTTGTTTTACTACAGTCAAATCTGCAGCAGAATTATTGTTCAATGTAGGTTGTCTTCTAGGAGAAGGTGGCACTACCTTCTCATTCTCAGGTTTTCGTCTACCAACATCAACAGTTAAGTCTAGCTGAGGAAGCATGGATTCTGATATTTTTGTACTATCATTTTCTCCGTTAGCTTTAACTTCCATCTCTTTGAATTCTCCACTCACATCTTCCACCACTTTTATTTCTCTACTTGTCGACAAATCAACAGCAATAACCATGGATTTATCCCCATCATCCACAGCTATGTCTTTCACTGCTTCAAGATCAGGGTCCACCTTCGGATCCACCGTGTATTTCACATCGTCCACAGCTATGTCCTTAACTGCATCGACAATAAAATCCATCTTCTCATCTTGTTTGTGATTTCCATCTGCAATAGTGTCCTTAAAGACTTCTTTATGCTCTAGATCAACAGACATGTTATCATGATCTCCATTAGTATCATAGTCTCCCTTCACTTCCTGGGCATCCAGCATACTGCTGAATATCTCTTCAGCCTCAAAAAATTCCTCTGGTGAAGCACTATCTAGCTCATTCCCATCTTCATTCGAGACAACTGTAGTGAGATTTGGCACAACAGCATCACGATCCGCAAATAGTACCTGATACAGATATGAGTATGCATTCAAGTCCTACAGCTTCAAAAAAACACTATGACAAAAGAATAACAACCACCTACCTCTGCCTTAAAGTCTTTCGGAAATTGGTCCTTGGCATCCCACATAGAATCAATTTCATCACGAGAGAGTATCAAAATATTTGCCCTAACAAATGCCGTATGAAACATAACTCTGAAAATCATCTCTTCACGAACAAGATCTTCATCTAAATGGATGCATTCAAGAACAACATCTCCCTGAACACGGCAGCGGACATCTATTTTCACCAGCCTACATTCCTCCTGCAACAGAAATTCATAAGAACAACTAACAGCATAACTAGATCATTCATCATTATGCATTACATAACTTAGGTATCACCTGTAGGTAGTGTGGAATATGTTTTTTTGTCTTTGAAGTCGAGAACAGAAGCTTAGAAGTCCTATTGGCTGGTTTTGAAGAATCCTGACCATAAACACGTACAACTGGTCTGCAACCTTTCCCCCCCTCAAACAATGGAAGAGCCCTAAGCATCAAACAATCCAAAACTAAAGGAGTATCAGATGGAGGCCAATCAGAACCAAGGTTTCTTCTAGAAATGTACTGAAGATATCTTAGTTGGGAAGGCTGTGGATTTAAAGGAGACAAAAGATGCAGCAGTTCTTTAGGAGCTTGCTTATAGACCATTTCAAGAGTCTTTTGCTCCCCAGTGTACTGTTTCCGATATAACAAGAGGCCTGCAAGCATGAAGGCAAGCACTGGCCATCCTCCTCTTTCACAATGCATTAATAATACATTTTGCTGCCCTTCTAAGGTCAACCAACTTTCACTAGATCGCAGAAAGTGATGGATCATCTCTAGCGGAAGCATTGGACACCCTTCATATTGACGAGGATAATCCATAACTGTCATATCGTACTGAGCCAAAATATCCGATATTTGGCTCCGCCTATCCCCTTCTCTGAAGTTAAACACCATGAAAGAAGCATCAGGAAAATGATCCTGAAGCTGTGCCACAATGCCACCCAAATACACTTTGTATTCATCTTCTTCCAACACATCCGTGGAGAAGCAACAATCAAACACTACAAATTGAAGGAAAGAAAAAATGAATGACGAAACCAATTCAATTATTCATTGGTGACAAAGAAAACAATTTAACTAATCATTCAACTTGCGGATAACCCAACAACTCCATCTAAAAAGGTCATATGTCAAAGGTATGAACTTTAGCTACCAAATAACCAAGAACACTAAAGCTTCTCAAAAATGTGTTCAATTGCATATGTAAACACTAAAAAAAATCTCCTAACTAAGAAACCATGCATTGCATTATTTGAAAATTAATGCCAAGCTCAAATAATTGAGATTCTAAAACCAAAATTAGAAAGCTAATTGACCTCGAGAAGTATTAATGCAACTTGAAAAGCCAAATTACATCAGAAATAGCAAAATGCAAGGCAGTTTTACAGAAAATTCTATGAAAGAAAAGCAAAAAATGGTACCGTAAACTCGCTCGGAGATCTCGAGAAGCCGATCCGGCGGCTTCCGGTAAAAGAATCTTCTGAACAGCGCCATGTGATGGCGCTGTTTCTACCCCGATCGGATCCAAAACCGTTGATTAACAACAACAAAAACCAAAAGCAATAATAAAAACTGACCACCTCACAAAATGGCAACAACAGATCCCGAAATTCTCCAACTCAAACACAAATCATATTACCTCAATCCATAATTCACCACATAACCACACAGCATTCACCCCTCTTATCTTAAATAGATTCAACCCACCACTTAACCGATCAAATCAAACCAAACCAAATCAAATCACATCAAATCAGCCACCTTCAATCAAAAGGATAATTTCAAATTCAGGTAAATTAATCGCAAACAAACAAACAGAGAAGCTTAATTAATTTCACAATTGTTGCAGCATTTCTGAGAACAACAAGTGAATGTGTGGAAACAGGAGAAAATGAAGTGACAGTGGAGAAGGATCAAAGGTCAGATTGATTGATGATTCAATTTTTTTTTTTTTTTTTTTGGTTTGAAACAAATTTGAGAAATTTCCTTTTGATTGATTTTTTTTTTTTTTTGATTAAGCAAAAAAAAATATATATTTCAGAGAGAGAGAGAGGGGGGAAAGGAGCCCCTAAATCTCTGGTCGGTCTGGGTCTGGTGTGGTCCGGTTGGGGTGGCTTTAGCTAGCTAGCTGGTTCGATTAATCCATCAATGGGATCTGGCATTTGTCATCTGTTTGCGTATTTATTTTGCGTATTTATTGTGTATTAGTGTATGAGTGTTTGTCTACGTGGCTATTACTGCACGCGCGCACACATTCACAGAGAGAGAGAGAGAGAGAGAGAGCAAGTTGGTTCTGGAAAAAGCAAAAAGCAGCTAGCTTGCTATATGCGACTATGCGTATGACATGAGATATGTTTTCTTTTGCAATATTACAGTTAAGTCCCTAAAGTCTTTTTTTATACATCATTTTATTTTTATATAAATAATGTTTTAAATATGACCATTAATTATGGATAGCTATTTGGTCAAAAAAAATTAATGATGGATAGATATGGATATAGAAAGAACTTATGTAAAACTAATATACAATATTTTTTTCCATATTATACATTATTTTATAAAATTATTTTTTGTTTTGTTACTTTAAAAAAATTAAGAGGTATTATTTTTTTCGATAATTCTATTTTTCTTTTTACTTTATAAGTATTTATTAATTTAAATGATAAGTAGAAAAATAATATTATCAGCATGTTAATAAAAAAATGACTCAGTAATATATATTTATTTTTTAGTTAACATAATTAATTAATTCTAAATGTTATATACAACAACTTCTAACGACATACAATAAATTTTTTTTTTTAACAAGGACATACAGTAAATATGAAAAATTATAAAATAATATCTTAATCTTTTGCATATAATTTTATTAAATATTTTAGGGAAAAGGTTCGTTTTTACCCCTAACGTTTTGCCCGAAGCTCTTATAAGCCCCTATCGTTTTTTTTGGCACAATTACACATGTCTTTTGCATAATTAGGCTTTCCAAGCCCCTCTCTTAACAGAGACTTTATAAAGAGTTAAGTCTCTGTTAAGTCCATGCTGACATGGCAAATAGGGTCCCACCATAATTGATAGATAACGGCCAAATCCCTTTTTTCTTCAACGTGACCCTATTCTTCTTCTTCATTTTTTGTTCTTCTGAAACAACTTGTTCTTCTTTAACTCTCTTCATCTTCTTCTTCTTCTTCTTCTTAACAGTGAAACGGTAAAGATATAAACAACTAATTATTAAAAATGGCATCATCTACATCATCAACGGCAAGAACTAGGAGGCGAGGCAACATGGAGCTGAATTACGAGGGGCCTCCAAAGTTCTGCAATTGTCGATTTAGGGGATATAGAATGAAGGCTCCCAAGTGGACTTCATGGACAGACGAAAATCCAGGGCGTCGATTTTATGGGTGCCCAAATTTTGAGATTGGGAGCTGTGGGTTCTTCCAGTGGCATGATGAGCCAATAGATAGTAGAATGATAGCCTTAATGAACGATTTGAAAAGGGAGAATAATTTGCTATTAGAGGAAAATCACAGACTAAAAGTTATAGGAGGACGGTTGAGAAATCCTTTACAAGAATCGAAAGATGTTGAAGCAGAAATTGTGGAGCTGTGGGCAGAGCTGAAAAAATTAAAGAAGTCAAAAATAGTTGAGGCTGAGAGTTTAAGAAAGAAAATAGTTATTGCTTATTATATTGTTGTGATTTCATGGGTTATATTCATCAATATATTTGTTTTAGTGTAATGGTAGTGTTTTAGTGTAATGTTAGTTGGATGGAAAAGTAGTAGAGTACTGTAAAAGAAGTAATATTAGTGTTTTAAGTTATGAATATATATGAAATTCGAAAAAAATTCATCTCCTGTATTGATTAGTGCTAAAAAATTACAACAGATAGACACATGAAACCAACATTTTCATAAACTTAAAAAAAAACATTCATAATAAGGCATCCTGTAGTCATTTGTACACCATAAATCTCAAAATATTAAGAACACTGGTTTTTGATGTTCCCAAAATTACATTAACTAAACATGTAATGTTAACAATGCCAAAATTCAACCTAAAAGGCAAAACCAGTGTTTCATTTGGTTCAATACAACCAAAATGCAAAATTAGTGTCAATAAAGGTGTTTTTAGCAACAATCACAAAAAGACATTATCATAATGGAATTGATGTTCAATTTGCAACTGACTTTGCCTTTTTACTCCTTAACTGCTGTTGAACATCTTGCTGGAGCTGTCTTGTTATGACTGCAGGAACTCCTTGCCACTGTAATCCTGGGGGCTTGAAAGGAAGATCCTTTGCAAACTGAACTTGTGATCCATCCCCCATTGAATTGAATCTTCCTTAAAGCATTCCCAAATGTTGTAGCTTTTGTTCTCCTTAATTCTCATTCATTTGGAATCAGGAACCTAGTTTCTGGATCACTGACTGAAGGAAATGATGCTTCATTTATGGTGACTCCAGGTGATATTACTCTTTCAGATGCCAATCCAGGCTGAGACAAGTTTACAAAAGGGAAAAGGTTCATTAGCTTGTAACCAGCTCTGAATCTGGTTCATATTGCATAAATTAAACATCTACACAAATCAGATTGCACAAATCCATAAATCACATTCTCTAATATAAAAGAATGAAATTTTAACAAAGATTACTCACATTGTATGTTACAGATCCAGTATTTGGATTAATATACAGACCATGGCCAGAATATGTCTTATTTGCACTCCTTATATTAGATTGAGATTCTGTCACCTGTGTTTTACCTTTGTCTCTCATTGACCGAGACTCGGATTGGCCTTACTGTGTTTCTGCTGCCCTGGATGAGGATTGCTGAGGCACTGGTTCTTGTTCATTCATTGAGA
>CATIWK010404561.1:0-36844 GCA_949634005.1 Mallotus japonicus
TGGAGATGATTATTGTTCCAAACATGTAAGATTCTAATCAATTCAACTAAGTCTTCATTTCAATCTAGTTAGTATAGGCTATAAAGAAAAACCACTTTCAGAGAAGATGTGAAGATGCAAATTAATGGAAAACAAACAAAGAAATAAAGAGAAACTACTTTCAAAGAAGATCATCAATCATAAAAATATTAATTTCATTTCATTTCATTTCTAAATTAATTTCCATAAATGAACATACTAGTATGCAAAACCAAGTAGTGTTTTTTATCAAGCACCTTGTGGGCATGAAAATAATGCAGAAACTACATGAATTTCACAAAAGAAAAACCAAACAAGAAGAAAAAGGGGAAAAAGATGTGCTTCAAAGTTCTGTCTTGTGGGATATGTCACTCTGATATGCACATAGTCAAGAATGAATGGGCCATTTCTACTTACCCTTTTGTCCCTGGGTACGTACCTACATATAAATGTTACCTCTGTGATCAATATATTAATTAACGTTTCTTTAATATTAATATTTGCTTAATTCTACTCTGTTTGCATTTGTTCATGTATACAGGCACGAAATTGTAAGAGTGGTGATTGAAGTGGGCAGCTAGGTAGAAAAATTTAAAGTTGGGGATGAGGTGGGTGTGGGCTGCATGGTTGGATCGTGTAGATCCTGCAAAAATGTCAGCGACAGTCTTGAGAACTACTGTCTAGAAATGATTCTAACTTATAGTGCTAAGTACTATGGTGGAACCACCACTTACGGAGGCTATTCAGACATCATGGTCACTGATGAACATTTCATTGTTTCATTGCACAAACACACACATCTTATACTCTACTACGTGTGTCCAGAATCCTCTGCCAGCATCTTCCTCTCCTTTCCTCTCCCGTATATATATATATATATATATATATATATATATATATATATATATATATAGCATCTCAATCTCGCTGTCATGTTCACGAATTAATAAGTAGTCGAGTAAAGAAATTTTTGCTATTATTGAATCATGGCATCATTTAGATCAGTAGCAAATCGTTTGAGAGGAATAACAACATACACAACATTAACCCCTCAAAAAATGAAGGCAGCATATGCTCCAACAGCAGCAGATTTCGGTTACCACCCAGAAAAACAAACAAAGAAGGCAGTGAAAGGAGATTACGTGCCTGTTTATGTAGTGCTAGGGATGATAGCATTATCTACATCACTGGGTTTATATACAGCAAGGCATGGGTCCTAGTCATCGCTGCTCCATATTTTTTTTCTCCATATGAATATTGCTGGTAAAATCAACTAAGAAACAGGTCCGAAGCAGAAGAGTTACCTCACAGATCTTTTAGGCCATTAACAAACAGAGGATCAACCAACTCCAATTCATGCTTCTTCAGGACTATACCAATCTCGATTCCACCATCCACATCTCTGCTCTCCGCCATAGATATGGTTCCAGCCAACAGGGAACTAATCTCAACCTTCTTTGGCTTCCCGCAGCAAAAATCAGTTTCATAAACTTCAAATTTTGGTGACCCAGCAACCCCAACAACAATCGCTTCTTCTGTTCCACTTGTATGCCGCTCCATTGATTTGATATGCTCTTCCAGCTACAAAAGGTTCTTGGCTTAAGCAAAAGTCGATATGTTCACAACCAACAACTTCCAGGTCAAATAACTCGCAATAGCGCCGACTGAGCTAAGGATTCTTCATTCATCTTGAATCTGAGACTGAGCAATAGATTTTTAGAGGCGCAGCTTGTAATTGATAAGGAAGAGGACGGAGAAAACAAAGAAAGAGATAAAGAGAAAAAATATATTATACAATTATATAAAATACAAAGAAAGAGATAATGGTGCAGGCGGTGGTCCGGGTGGGATCATCTGTGGGTTCATGATTGAATTTTAACGGGAGATTGGATGGTCGACGTTAGGGAGGGGCTTAAATGAACCAAAAATGCAAAACCCTAGTATATTTGAGCCTAAAATTCGATGGGGGGCTTATTTGAGCCTCGCGCCAAACCTTAGGGGCAAAAATGAACCTTTTCCCAAAAAAAATTATAGTTTTACGAATCGCTGCATGTCGGTCACAGCCCGTGACTTGTCAACATCTTAAAAAATAATGGATTATGCATGCAGGCCAAACAGTGAAAAAAAAAAAAGCGCAGGCTAGAAAATTTTTGGAGTTAATTGAACTTGTGTACAAATTCAAGGAGCAAAGTTACAATTTAAGCCTTATTAAGCCGCCCTACAATAGCTAACCTTGCCATGCCACCACAAACCGACAAAAAGGACAACCTTTTCAATGTTAACGATCATGTCAAGAAAATTTGATTGATGATATAAACTCGTTTTTGCTGTACAGTGAGTGATCTCTGCTGATGCTTTTACTCTTTTCAGGAAAGTTCTCTGCATATTAAATTATTGTATATACTGTTCATTCATTCAGGTAAGAAACTTACTTCCAATGCCTTTCTTGGTCAACCACTTTCTTGCTGCTACCTTTGTTCTTACCTTTGTATGATTTCTGGGTTTTTTTTTTTTATTATTATTTTTTTATCATGATCAACTTGCTTTCCTTTTTTTTTTCTTTGTTAATCTTGTTATCTTGAATAAATGTATCAATGTGGATGCATATTCTTGTTTTATTTTTGGTTGCTTTGATGATTCTGAAGTTAGGATGCTTTCTTGATTCTGTTTTGAGGTTCCATGACTTTGAAGAAATTTTCATTTTTCTACAATTGCTGAATTATTGTTGGATTGTTGTACTGCTATAGTTGGAAATCCATGCTATTAAGCTCTGAATATGGCCTAATTAATTAAGTTGGCAGGCCTTGTTGAGACCTTGAGTGTCAATTAGTTAATAATTACATGGTAGTTGATCAAAAGGATTAGGTATAATTTTGATTTATGTTGATCAAATCCAGGACAAATGGGGAGTGAACCAGTGAATGTGAATGAGTTTCAAGAATTGGCTAAGCAAGTCCTTCCAAAAATGTGTTATGATTACTATGCTGCAGGAGCTGAGGACCAGCACACCCTCAAGGAGAATGTAGAAGCATTTCACAGAATAACGTAAGGTTTTGTGCCTGTAAATTCCTTGCGAAATATAATTAAGTTTTGACTGACCAGTTACCATGTTTTTCAGAATTCGTCCTAGAATTCTTGTAGATGTGAGCCAAATAGATATGTCAACTACTGTCTTGGGTTATAAAATCTCTGCCCCCATCATGATTGCGCCAACTGCTATGCATAAGTTAGCACACCCTGAAGGTTTAAAATGTCCTCACCGAAAAATTTTCAGTCAATATTACTTAAAGCTCTTATTCAAATTTGTTTTCTGTGTTTATTCCAGGTGAGGTTGCCACAGCCAGAGCTGCAGCTGCATGTAACACAGTTATGGTATTGAAATGAAAGATTTTGAAGTGCATTTTCATGTTTTATGAGTGTCATAGCTGATTAATTGTTCAATGTTGATTTTGAAGCACATTTTTGTGTTTTACAAGTGTCATTGCTGATTAATTGTTCAATGTAGATTTTGTCCTACATGTCTTCTTGCACGGTGGAGGAGGTTGCTTCCAGTTGCAATGCCATTCGGTTCTTTCAGTTATATGTATTCTTCACCTTCCTTTGATCCTTTTATTGATTTCAGAATCAAGCATATTTAGCCGCAGAAATTTTTTACATGCTACCTATCCATCCATACAGGTGTACAAGAGACGAGATATCTCAGCCCAGCTTGTACAGAGAGCTGAAAAAAATGGATACAAGGCCATTATCCTAACTGTAGATGCTCCCAGGCTGGGTCGAAGGGAGGCAGACATTAAGAACAAGTGAAAATATCATCTTTTACATTCTGTTTCTTGACTATACACCAATTTGATTTTCGAAGTTGATCTGAACTGCTCCATATAATTGGGATATACAAAAACCCTCTTTCACAGATCTCTTCTGAAATGTATTTGTAATAACTTTTGCAGGATGGTTGCACCACAGTTGAAGAATTTTGAAGGTCTACTATCAACTGAAGTAGCCACTGTGAGTGGAGAATTTGAATCTCTATTATTGCATATAAAAGTACTAAACTATGAAGTATGAGATCATTCTCTATTTATTTCATACTGAATGCTTCAAACCACGTATATTTTGGTCAGGTGGAACTGATTAAAACGATGTGAGATACTTATTACCTATCAAATGAACAGTGATAAATAAGACAAAGTTATATGATCTTTGAGCAAATTCTAGGTTGCTTTGTCAATTTTTCCCTTATGCATTGGTAAATTTCATGTGCTTTAGATGGTTATGCTAATGTGTCATGACTACTTACTCATTGTTTGCTATGAGGTTTAGGATGCATGTTCGTTTTGTGGTCTAATTTTATGGAATTGGATATGTTGGTCTCTTTTCCTATCTGTTAACTAATAGCTGATAAATGTGTAAATTTCATTTATCAAGCTATGACACATGGTTCTAACTTTAACTATTAGATTGAATCTATAGTTCAAATTTAGATATACTCAATAGTTGAACTTTTGCAGGATGAAGGTTCAAATATAGAAGCATTTGCCAAAGGGACTTTTGATGCTTCCTTGTCTTGGAAGGTATGGTCTTGAATTTGTTTCCACAACTTTCTCCTTGCTATTGCAAAGAGTGTGTGAAATAAAACACTTCAAGGCTTGCTTTGTAATACCCTATTTAAGATTGTCTAAACTGAATAGCATATGATATTAAGAACGGCTGTGTTTTATTGCCTTGCATCTGGGATTTAAGAATGAGTCCAGCACAGATTATAATACAGGAATAGCCTCTAATCTCTATGTACTTTAAAAGTGTTCATTCTCCAGAGTTCTACTTATTCTGCTTGTAATACAAGATTGTTTCTTATTTCTCTAATAATTTCAATGGTGCATGACAAACATCTGCAGGACATAGCCTGGCTAACATCCATTACGAAATTGCCAATTCTTATTAAGGGTGTACTTTCTCATGAAGATGGTAAGATGAAAGCTTCGTCTTCCTACAGTTGTCTTCATTTTCTCTTTGCAGTTTGCACTGTAAAAGCATGGACCTAAATAAAAAGAACTCTTGTGCTTTCATCTTCTTTCTGAATATATTATCCTTGTTGTAAACTTGATGGACAACTTGTGGCAGCAATAAAGGCTGTGGAGGTAGGTGTTAATGGGATTGTTGTCTCTAATCATGGAGCTCGCCAGCTAGATTATAGTCCAGCAACTGTCACTGTTCTGGAGGAGGTAATTATCTATTGTTCATGCATTTAAAGCTATTATGTAATAGGTGAATGTGTTCTTTCCTAGTTCTGAAAAAACTGACCTTTATCTTTTCTTTTCTAACTCTCAGATATTAGTTGTTACAATGGTTTTTTATTGAATCACTTCAACTACTAAGGGAATGCATCCTAAAAATATCATTTTCTGTATTGTGGTTGCAGATTGTCCATGCTGTTGGAGGGAAAATTCCTGTTCTATGTGATGGAGGAATACGGCGAGGAACAGATGTTTTTAAGGCCTTGGCCCTTGGTGCAAATGCTGTTCTTGTAATCTCACCTTTCCCAACTGCTTGTTTAGGTTTTGGTAATCTAATTTCATCCACAGGGGTGTAGTCTGAATTTTGATACGACCAATAAGATCTTTCAGATATCCTTAATCTAGAAACTGACTGGTGTATTAAACTTTTCATGGGAAAAAAGGACCGGCAAAGTGTACTGATGCTTGAGTTGCTTGTTCCATGCTATGCTTGAATTCCATGAGTTGACATATGTTGTTAATGCAGGTTGGAAGGCCAGTTGTCTTTGGACTAGCAGCAAAGGGGGAACATGGAGTGAGACGTGTAATTGAAATGCTCAAGGATGAGCTTGAGCTGACCATGGCGCTCTCTGGCTGTCCTAGTGTGAAACATATTACCAGAAGTCATGTGAGAGCCGAGCAGGAGAGACTCCAATCCATGCTCTAGTATTCTTTTGAAGCTATATCTAGTGCCTACTAATGGTTTCAGATGATCAATTGTTGTACAAATTCTGTGATAGAGCTTCTCTTGGAAGCATTATACACAATTCCCTGTGGTGAACGTCCCGGCTTAAACTTTGTTGGCCTGAATTTTACTTTAATAATCAATTTTAGTGTGTTTGAGGGTGGATTTAAGTTAGGATTAAAGTTATAATCAATGAACAAGTGAAAACAAAGTCATTTGGCTCCTCATGATCGTGAGGAGCATCACAAGTCAAAAGAGAGCTGAATTCAAAGGCTTTTACGGTCATGAGCATTCTAATCATGATCCCCAAGTAAAATTCAAGTGAAGATAGCGCCGCTCATAGTCTACCCTCGTGGTCGTGAGGAAGCTGCTAAGGATCATAAGCATCGTAAGAATGATTTAGCAATCTTTGTAACGGTTATTTCAAAACTCCAGCAATTATGAAATTGTAGGTCACGATCGTGACATCTCTCGTTACGATCATGAGCGTCATTTCAAAACTCCAGCAATTATAAAATTGTAGGTCACGATCGTGAAAAATTAATGATCAAATATATTGTCTAGAAAACTTCTTTTCTCATTTTACTCATTCTTGGGTTAGGATAGTGGGAAGTGAGGAAATATTGAAATCTTGGATTACTGTTGAGTTCTTATAAAGAAAAAGCTTTCATAGAGTTGGCCTTAAAAACTCAAGTGGAATTTGTTAGGACAGTGGAAGGTGAGGAACTATTTAAATCTTTGGTTAGTGAAAAACACACGTTAGCCTTGAAAACTCTACTGCTTGATCTTGTCTGTTATTTTTCCTGTTCTTATTCATATGAAGAAAGAGAAACTGTGAGCGTTTTAAAAATGAAAAACACTAAAAATCTTCTAAATATTAACAGCAAACCCCCCAGCAAATTATATCTGCAAATCATTAATTTGTGATAATTTTGCAGCTGCTTCAAAATCTAATACGAGCAGACTCCTTTAAAATATTATACACCTACACCATACTAAGGGTTTTTTTGTGCCCAGGAATTTCAGTTGCATTATATCAAACTGCATCCTGGATATGAAAATTTCCTCCATGGAGGCAAGCAACCGCCAGTTATTGAATATTACTACCTTGAAGATCATGTATTCAAAGTTAATTATACACAGAATTTAATTTCTTCCACTAAGCTTTGGATAGGATGGAGTTAAGTGCCTTCTTCTGACTGCATAGAATCTTGTTTCAATGGCTCATAGAGGGTACAGCCGCAAACAGGCAGATGAACTATACTATGCATTATTAACAGAGTTGCTTTTGTTTACACCTTGGAGCTCCATCGGAGAGTTTGTGATGCTTCCAACTGAGCCAAGAGTTTGTGAGCTCAATTGCGGACTGGCAGGACAAGCCTCCGGATTACCAGCACTCATTGCATGGATTGCTCCTGAACTAATTTGTGGGCTCATTGGGGTTCTCTGGCTCATTTGCTGTGGACTAGGATGTTGCTGGGGTAGCTGCTGTTGGTTCAATTGTGGAATTCCCATGGTTGATGGGGAGCCTACTTGTGAAGGAGAAACAACAGCCTGCAGTGATGACGATGGATCTTGCTGCTGCTGCTGCTGCTGCTGTTGTAGGTGTTGCTGTAACTGATGCTGCTGCTGCTGCTGCTGCTGCTGTTGCTGTTGCTGCTGCTGCTGAAATTGCTGTTGCTGCTGCTGCTGGAATTGCTGTTGCTGCTGTACTTGCAATTGCTGTTGCTGTTGCTGCTGTTGGTTCATATAAAGATTTATCCCTGCCATTAATTTTGGTGGCCCCATGGGCCCCATTGCACTCCGTTGCATTGGGTTCATGTTAGCACGGTTCAACGACTGGCCCAGTATTGAAAGACCTGCAGAACCTGGGTGCAACTGTCTGGCCCCTGACATCCCAGCTATGCCTGACTGAGGGCCCCCCAGCACACCTGTTCTGCTCTGCACCATCCTAAGTTTTGATGTCAGCATAGCAGCTTGTTGCGGAGTCATTTGTCCAGCTCGGATCTGTTGACTTATAGCATTGGTAATATTTGCAGTTTGGCTCAGATTCATCGCGCCCTGACCTACATTATTCATGCCAGATATAGGTGCCATTGGTCCAGATATTCCAGGTCCTCCTATTCCCCTTGCTCCTCCAATGCCCATGGCGTTGCTCAGGCCTCCCAGGCCAACCATATTGTTCCCCATATTTCCCATACCCATTGCTGTTCCAAGTCCCATCATCATTTTCCTCTGCTGCATCGATGGCGGCTGCTGCTGCTGCTGCTGCTGCTGCTGCTGCTGCTGCTGCTGCTGCTGTTGCTGCTGCTGCTGTTGCTGTTGCTGTTGCTGCTGCTGCTGCTGTTGCTGCTGTTGCTGCTGCTGCTGTTGCTGTTGCTGCAATAGCTGAAGCTGGAGATGAGGCTTGTTGACCATGTGCATGTTTGAATTCTGCCCAAGTGTGTTCAAGTGAGAAAGAGATGGGAGCACCATTGGTGGCCTTTGGAAATGTGACTGTTGTTGGATTAAGGAATGTTGATTTTGTTGCTGTTGCTGTTGCTGTTGTGGCTGCTGCAGTTGTGGTTGTTGCGGCTGCTGCTGAAGAGATGGTTGTGGGTCTAGTTGTTGTGGTCTTGCCGGCATTGAAACTGCAGACAAGAGACCTTGAGACATTGGTAATGCTTGAGCGTTTCCAGGGGGCATCATCCTAGCATTAGCTAATAGATTCTGGGACGGATTCATGGATGCATTACCACTAAGACTTGGCTTTACTTCAGTGGATGCCTGACCTGGAACTGCCTCATTGTATTGCTGTTGCACCTCAACTGCTGAATTAGGTGGGATTGCAGCAACATTTGGTTGACTACTTGAGGCAACATTAATGCGGGTAGGCTTTGGTTGAATATTATCTTCCACAGGATGATATCCTTCACGCATCATCTGCATAAGCCAATTATATTATTCAAAAGTAACTGCACAGCAATCCAAAATCACCAATTGTAAAAAAAAAAAAAAAAAAGTTTTTTTTTTTGTTGCTTGGAACATACCAGTGAACGAAATTGTTCTGCAAGCAGATCTGCAAAGTGCTGCAACAGATAATCAGAATATAAGGAATGCACTTGTCAGGTTAAGCAAAGATTAACAAGAAAATTCAAAATTCAATCCATAGGATGGTATGAGACATGACACCCATGGAGTATTCAGTCCATGAACTCCACGTCTGTTAACAATAATTGTTCACTCTACCTCAACAGATCACTGTTGAGATCCACTGAGTCTACTGAATGATATAGAGAAGTGAAATCTTATAAGAGTATGACGTCAGTTATTAAATCAACTCAAGAATACCAATATACAGGGAATCAAACGGTCAAATCAGTTGATCATTCTCAACAAAGATGACTAGCTCAAACAAGAACATAGTTACAGATATCTAACGTTGTGTAAGCTGAAGATTCTACTGAAGGGGAAAAGAAAACAAGAGAAAAAGGAAAGGGGAAATAGAAAGGAGAAGAGAAGGACAACATGAAGAAATTACAAAATTGATTCTTTATTGTAAAAACATGAATATTTAAACATAGTTTTAACTGTCATTGAGGAATCAATTTCGATACGATTATGTTTTCAGATTTTTCAAACTAGATCTATTTGTAATAAATGATAGTGTTCTCCAAGTTTAACATAAGACATGAAAACCTATTCCCAATGAAAAACTGAATGGAATATAAGAACTATTTTAAACAATTGCACAAGCATGTAGCATCCGATCATTTGTAGATAATTCCTTTTAGACTTATGCACTCTTACATCAAATAAATCTTACTACTATAGGAAACTTACAGTATTGGGCAATGTAGGAAGATACTCCTCTACAGACAGAAAATCACCATCCTCTGCATCCCCATAATGCATTGCTACTGTACCATCATTTGGCTTCTCTGACATGATCATTTTAGTCCGCATACGAGGAACATAAGATACAACATTGCCTGTGCAAATAGAGGTATTTAAAAAGTCAGCCAAAAATTTCATGGTGCAGGAGATCTTATAATTCTATTGAGGACAAGGCAAACCTTGAACTACTCTCTCTGGTAGAATGAAGTTTATAGTTCTCATCTTGCAGACATTCATGCTGCCACCTATAATTGACTTTGACAATTGCCTTGCACTAGCATCATCCTTGAAATCCTCAGTGCCAGTTAAATTTGAGAGACAGATCATAAGATTTTGATGGGAATGTGTACTGGGTTTCCCGACAGGGTAGTCATTAACTTTATTTTTCTTGCTGTTGAGTTGATGCCTGGAAAAGCAGCCAGCAGAAACATAAATAACAATAACAAGATGTAATAAATGACATTGCCAGATCTAGAAAGAGAGAGAAACATAGCCAGGAAATTACGACAGACCAGCAATGCAAGTTAGAGAATTTAATACAATCCTAGAATGTACTTCAAAAGCACAAAATTAAAACTGCAAAATGATAATATTTCAGGAGAAAGCATACTTCATAGTCACCGTCTCAATCTTCGAGAACCTTTCAAGCATCGTTTGATCTGCCATAGGTGGAGTTCCAACTGAAGGACTATTTGCATTGAATGGAACACTCATATTACTAACACTTGCTGGGGAGCCAACCCCACTCATTACTGGGGTTTTTGGGACAGAGTTAGATCTCCGCTTTGGGGCCTGGTGTTGCCGCTGCAAGGAGTCATTAGCACTGGAAGTCAAGGATGGAGTTCCACCAACAGCAGGAACTGAAGTAACAGCTGACTTCTCCTTTTTAGATGATCCAAGAGCAGCAGTTGCTGCAACAGCTCCAAAGTGGGCCCCAGCGGAACCACTAGAAAATTCTCCAGATTTAGATGATAAGGGTGACTGAGGCAACGCCCCAGCAGATAATCGAGGACTTTGCACAGTTTTCCTCTTCTGGAGTTGGTCCTCCTTTCTTGAATCTTGGCCAAGGTTGCTCCACGCCACCTGAGGGAAATTAGATCTCATGTGATGTGGTGGTAATCTTTGTTGTGGCCGAGAAACCTGTGGGTCAAGATGGCCCGTTTCTGTCTCCATGCCCTGACTGAGCTCTGAGCCATCCAGCTTTTCTGTTTCAAACTGTTCTTCCTTGGGACCAAATCTTACACCAGGCTGTGCAGCAGAAAATGTTGGCACAGCATTGGGATTCATAATCCCTTCCAACATCTGCTGGGGATACTTCTGAATGCCAGCACCGCTATAGTGAATTCCTCTTGACATTGGTTGTTGTTGTAACAAAGAATTTCTCCAGTTCAAATCCGATGCATTAAGGCTATCCATGTGCGGGCCTATCTGCTGTTGTTGAATTCCATCAGGACCTAATGGGGCAGTCCTTGGTCTCTTATTCAAACTAGATAAGGGTGACATTTGCCCATCTTGATTCTCCCTTTTACGATGAAGTGAAGCACCAGAATTCATATTGTCACCATATGCAATCATCATATCCTGCCCGCCAGGGAGAGCTCCTGGAATGTTAACAAGAGACCCTGACCCTTGATCCTGCATACTTCTTGGGCCCATTTGATACCTTAAGGCCGGTGCTACCAAAGGCATTGCTGGAACATTGCTATCAGGCATTAAGCTTCTTGCTCCTAGGGCTAACGGGTTGTTTGGACCAAGGTTTTGAGTAGTCCTATTCTCCAGGGCACTTTGTGGTCCAGAAATGATGCCTGAATCTCCCAACCTGCTGTTAGAGCTTTCCGGCACTCGATCTATGCAAACTTTCTTCCCGTGAATTCTGCTACTTGAAGTGACAGCAACTTCAGGTGTCTGCCTCAATCTTTTTCTCCTCAAGCTGCTCAGACCTAAATTAAGCTGCAAACAATGCTCAACAGAGTTAATAAGCATGATACTAATTCTACCAGGCAAGCCTCTTTCCACATTTATTACCTTTGTGGGAGATGGGTCATTACAAAGCCTATCCAATTTTGGAGTAGGATCCAGACAAAGTTGTGGTTGCAAGGCTTTCAATATCCGGGATTCCACCTCCTGCAGTTAATGACAAATAAAATATTTGCGCCAGAGGAAACAACAAACGATAGAAATTCATTTCCACAGAATAATTGAGTGAAATGAATTTTACCATTAAATCACCATAAGTCCAAGAGTTATCTGAGATCAATGGAATATCTTTTACTACATTCTCCAATGACATCTTGAGACGTACTCTAGTTACAATAGGGAGCCCATTCATAGATGGAATACCAGACCCTTGCTCAGGAACACATTTTCGATAATCTCGCACCTGCAAATTTTTAAGATTGGCAATTTTGAAAATCTCTAAACATATGTCAGCATCAGTAACTTATTCCCGTTCCTCCACACATACAAGCCCATATGAATGCTTCCATCCATGTGAAGTAATTATTCATAGATTCTTTACATATTATTCAAATAAGATAATCTGCATGCAAAGGAATTGGTTGGTAAATTTAAAGATGCATGAAAGTACTCACCATACACACGAGGGTGCCATTAACATATTTGCATGGTATATCATCTAGAATATCTCCAGGTAACCGGCCAGATTCAATTGCCTTGAAATACATTTGCGCATTTAATGATAAGAAAGTCAGTTTAAGAGAAGTGAGAGATACAGTATAAAATCTAAGAAGTGATTGTAATGTAGGAAACAAGATATTTTAAACATCATAAAGACGAGGCAAATATTAAAAAATGTTATTGATGAAAGATACCATCAGGAATAACTTGAACATCTAAGATGTAAAGAACTATACATTACAAAATTTACCATTAAAACAATCTTCATTGATTAAAACCACCAAAAATGGCATGGTTCTCAAGGAATAAAGACATAAATAAGCAGAAAAATGTGGCCATGCAACATATGTCTACTCTAGGTGAAGTAAATACAGAAATAACTCATTTCACAATAAACTTATATTTAAGGAGCAATCAGAATAAACTACTAAAAAGAGGTAAAAGAAAAAGAACCAATTAATATTTACCAAAAAGAGAGTTTCGGATGTCTTATCATATGGATGCAAAAACTTTGAAGCATCTTGGAGTAAAGCCTGATGTGCAGCCTCATTCTGAAAAATACACAAACTACATTGTTTCAAAATCAAAAATCATAATTGGATTGAAAGGGAGTTTTTTTCTGTCGTTTCATGCACTGTCTTCATTTTATTCCAGAAAATCACTGTTCTCTAAACAAACCTCAGAAGGTTTCCCAATAGAATATCCATCTGGGAAGAGATTCAATGTGAATGAAACTTCATGCTCTGGCAAGAAGACAGTCAAACAAATTACTCTCTAAGCATGAAAGAAGATAGCTAACAACCAAAGAAATTGTTGAACTGAAATTTAGATACACTGAAACACTTACCCAAGATGGATGAACTTGAAGCACCAGAGAGAGTGTCCCCACCCTCAATAATGTCAACCTAATGCCACAAAGAATTCCAAATTATCATAGATGTAAGAAAGAAAATTGAAGACAGCACTCACACTACCATTACTGTTCCAACACACATAATATAAAAGGAAAGAAAACTTCCTCCATGTTATAAAACAAAAGCAAAGAAGACAACAACCAAAGAGACAAAGTCCACCTAAACACTCTTTGCATAACTAGGAAAAAAAAAATACAGTGTTCAAGAACTAACATTTTAAAAAGGATCACCGGATAATTAAAAAGAAAAAAGAAAAGAAAACAAATGCAGGATTTTAACAATTTTAGCAAAAAAACTTCCCTCAAGCAATCCGTTCACAAAAACCTAAATTAGCAGATGCTAAGGCCATTCACTGATCAAATAATGCATTTCACGGAATGTGTCATGCTCCATTCAGAAACTAACAAACTTTAAAAAATGCAATTACCAAAATCTAGGACCTATGGCAAAATATTGTATATCGTTTTACATCAATAAAGTAACTAGCAGCAAGATCCATCATCGACAGGTATGGAACACCACTTTTCTCTTACAAACAGGATTGTTTAAGGCAATAAACATCAAATTGGGAAAATAAACAAGTTTAATACATACAACACGAGTCAAAAAAAAAAGTTCCCATAACTATAAACTGTCCAAGTACAAAGATCTTCCAAGTCACCAGAACAAAATCAAAGTAATGACAACAAAGGCAAAGTCAACCAAAACTACCCAATTCAGTAACCACATAAATTACATGATTGTCAATAAATTAAGATTAAAAAAATAAGATTCAGAATCTAAAAATTCTACGTACGTTTTCCTGGGAAAAATAGCGGTTCCTTTTAATATATAATCAACTTTCCTATAATCATTTGATAATTCAACATAACTCAATGGTTAAATTTTAATAATTACCTCAAGCTTTCTCTTAGATGATTCATTCTTGGAGCCAATTATGGAGCTTTCCTTGGAATTCTCTGAAGGCTCATCAACAGTAGGCTCCGGTAAAGTAACAGGCTTTGGACGAAACCTAGTACCAGTTTTTGAAACCTTAAAAGAAACCCCCATCTAAGGTCCTTTTCTTTCCTTTTTAAAAAAATCAGAGGGTCTTGAGTTGGTGTTTGGAACATAAGACAGAAGAGCTAGCCTTTTAAGATACAAAAATGAAAGTAACACCCAGATGGAAAATTAAAGGAATTGAGGCCTTCGAGAGCGATTGGATGCCGAGAAACTGAAAGAAAATTGGAGAGTAGATTTTCTCTACCTCAAATTCTTCAGATAAAAACATTCGCCTTTTTCAAGATATTTGAGGTGTAATATTCATGGGTGGATCTCTAAAAAAACACGCACAATGCGTAAGCATAAGAAGTGCTTCGTTCTAAACAAAATTAAAAAAAAAAAAAAAAAAAAGCAACAAAAATCGAGAATCTTAAGATAGTGTTTGGATGCTGAGAAAGTGAAGGATTTTTGGATTGGAAAAAATCAGAATTTGGAAGAGAAGGGAAGAAGAGAGCGACGCGGGTACTTATAAGCGAAGTATTACACAAGGATCGACTCTTTGCTGGATATTTATATATTTAAAAAAAAAAAAAAAAAACTAAGGTTGCGTTTGAATGGAGTTGAAATTGGTAAATGTTACTACTCCATTAATCAATAATTTTATTTGGTAAACTTTAAAATATTAAGATTAAAAGGTGTTTTTTTTTTTTTTTTAAAGGTTAATTTTTTAATGTTAAGGATAGCATTTTGGAGGAGCATTAAGGACAATTAAGGCTGTTTATATTTTATTTTTATTTTATATAATTTTAAATATTTTAATATATTTTACTACTAACTCTCATTATACTCTTTAGGTCATCTCTAACCCAAACAACAAATTTACTGCACACTTTACATTAAATTTGCTGTATGTACAGTATTTTATCTTCAACCCATAACATCAATTTACACACCAAAAAACATCTTCTTAGTATATTCTTTTATATCTATTATTATTTATTATTATGTAAAAAAAATAAAATAATTAGGATGAAATTATGCTAAAATACTATAATTGTTATTGTATAGGACTTAAAAAAAAAAAGTCAACAGTGTCTGCTGTACTGAACAGTGCACAACAAAATAGCTAGGATACTGTTCAAAAGCAGTAAAATTGCTGCAAAAATTATTGTCTGATTGGACAGCATATTTACTTAAAAACAACAAATTTACTGCCCGGTTGGAAATGCCCTTAGAGGTAAAATTGCATTGGTCGAGGATTTAGTTACTTATAAGAATTACTTATCTATCCTCGCAGTTGGCTTACCAGAAGGCATAGTAGACAAATGCTACACAATTTCAATTAACACCCCATTTAAAAGTATTTTTATTAACCTAATTGAAAATAAAATAAAAATTTGTAAAAAAAAATTATTTAAAAATATTAATTTTTTTACTCTTCCATCAATTTTATATGTATTATAAATTACTCATCTTCTCTTTCTTTCTACATTAATAAAATACAAATCAAATCTATAAAATATATATTGATTAATTTATTTTTTATGGCAATTTTATTATTTTAATTTTTATTTATAATTTTAATCATGTTATTGTCACTTATTTATTATTTTTATTTTCAATTTTTTTCATATGAGATTGTTAATAAATTAATCATATTAGTACCTGCTAAATATTATTTTTACCGCTTGAATTAATTAATGAAAAATATTGTCAAATAATTAGTATATATATTTTTATGACTAGTTATAAATAAATTGTTATAGGTAATTTTAATTTTAAATTTTTTATTCTATTCTTTATTAGTTATATATATAAACTATATACTATTTCTCATGTGTATAAAAATTAATTTTGAGATAGAGAAAATAATAATTTTTTAATCATTTGATATTTAAAATTAATTTTATTATTAATGAAAAATTTATAATAATTTATTTATTTTTATGTTTTTAATCATTTCATATGTATTAGTAGTTTTTTTAAAAAAATCAATTACACAATTTATGTATTATTTACCAAATAAGGTTAATATTTTAACTGTTACACTTGTAACTAATACTTTTATAACTGTTATACTCCATTCTTTAACTTTGATCCAAACGCACCTTAATTTGAAATTTTAGTTTTCTTTTAATTTGATAATATTTAATATTTTTATTTCAATTTTAATATGATAAGGGGAAAGAAAAATTGAAATATCTTTTAAAATTAGAAAAAGTAGAAGAACATATAAAAAATATATATATTTAAGCTCATTCATTAACTTATAAGCACTTTAATTGATTCAACTTTACCCTTAAAAGTTTGTATATTGAGTTATTAAAATTTACAATATTTTCTATAATAAATATAAAAAATATTTTTTTTATAACCCGCATGTTCAATTCTATGTAAATCACTCTAATTCTATTACATGTAAAATATTACTCTTACTTTCCATTAAAAATTATATCTTTTATTCATCCAAGTATTATTAATACTATATATATATATATATATATATATATATATATACTCTTAATAAACAAATAATAAAATAAAATTATTACAATAACTTTTTAAGTTCTCAATTTTATATTTAATTAAATTATAATTTTTATTTATTAAAGTAATTTAATTAATTATTTTAAAATATATATTATTTACAGTCTGCACACGACTAATTTTTATTAATTCAAAGACTTAAATTGAATAATAAAAAATTAAAATAATAAATATAGGAAAAAAAGCGCGAAGACTTTTTTTTTTTTTTGGTGTTTGTGCCCCAGTCATTTTTTAAAAATAGTAATTTAGTCTACCAAAAAAATGAATTTGATGATATGATTAAGAATTTACCTAATCCAAAAATTTAATTTAACTAAATGGTTTGTTTCTTATTACTATTAAGGATAATGACTTTTTTAGTATCCCAACTTTTCAGTTTTTGTTATTTGAGTGTCTAATCTTTTTTTTTTTTTTACAATCAAGTGTCTGAACTTTTGAAAAGCATACAAATGTAGTGTCTCCGGCTGATTTGATGTTGACTGGGTGCTCAGACAGATCAAACAGGACCCACTTTTATCTCAGTCATTAACCATATCATTTGTCACATGTGTTGCATTATTTAAAGGAAAAAATTACCCTTATTCAGTCATCTTTCATGTCTGCTGCAAAAGTTACTGTTAAGGTTATTTTTGTCAATTCATAAGACTGAATAAGAGTATTTTTATCTTTTAAATAATGCAATACACGTGGCACATGACATGTCTGATAACAGGGATAAAAAGTGAATCCAGTTTGATCTGGTTCAGCACCCAGTCAACCGGAGACACTATATTTGTATGCTTTTCAAAAGTTTAGACACTTGATTGCAAAAAAAAAAAAAATTAGACACTCAAATAGCAAAAACTGAAAAGTTGGAACACCAAAAAAGTCATTATCCCTCACTATTATTTATGAAAATAGAAAAATTCAAGCTATCAATCCATGCTCATTTGCTCAACACTAGAGCAGTTCACTTGGTGAGAGCTCCAAACTTAATTTTTAAAAGACGAAGTAATGCTTGAAATTTGGGAAGAGTATCAATCAATCTACATCACGTAAAAGGACAATTTGAGAAAACTTCATGCTATAGCCTATAGTTACGTTAACTAGAAGTATGAACAACCCCAAACCAATTTATCATTTCACTTGGAGCACCAGAAACTCATCTCATGCATCATCATGCCATACAATATAAGAACACATAACTTTAAAGTTTTGTTGTGTTCATTCACCATCACACCCCAAAGGAACGGGTTGCCCAGCAACTCACCACTTGTAAAATTTTGCTCCGGACTGGCAAAAGAGGAGATATTCAGAAATTGATGGAAGGCAATGTAAGCTTTGTGGGATCTTGATGCTCTCATACTAGACGCTCCTTATGCCCGTATGGATAACAAGCGAGCAGCATCAACCCAAGGTGTTCCAGATTCGAGTGTAGTCTGTGCAAACATAATATTGGAATCATCTTGTGCTAAAATCACATAAATACTGCTCCGTAGTTTATTCAAGCTCATAGTGCAATAGGTTCAGACGAGAGTTCCTCTTCAAGTTCCATTTTGCATATTGAATATTCTCTCTCAAACAATAGAAATTCCTGCACAAGACAGAGCAGTTGAGCAACATCAGCTGAAACAACTAAATGATAAAACATCTAACCCCAGTCCAACTGAGTAAATACAGATGTCAAGAAAGTTCAGCATTAAATCCCTAAATCAGCAGTCATTTGAGTTAGATAATGATATTTGTGGACATACAGGAAAAGAACAGAAACCTGAAAAGGACTATCTTGCAGCATTTACGCTAGCTAGTGTTTCTATTCTCATTCAAGAATATTCAAACCGATCACTCACTAACCTGCAATTGTTGCTGACTAAACAAATGGAGGAATCCAGTGTCTGGGCAAGCAACAAGTTCAATCAAATCGTCATGGTTTTCTGGTGGATTGCCCGACTCCATAAGTGAGACAGAAACCTGAGGAATGGAAGAACTGTTACATGCACACGGAAGCTTAAGAAACAGTGCACTCTTAGTTGTGCAACAGAAACCATAAAATTTTCAGTTGTAAATAGTTGTAATATAAGGTTATGTCAGGTGCAATCATGTTACCTTTCTGATTACACAGTTTGGTGCTTTTTTTAATCAGTTCCAAATGTAGATAAGAATATTGTACAAAGCAAACTGCTGATGAATTAATTCATACAGAACAACTACAGCTCTTATAAGACTGATTTCCTTCTAGCAAAGAAGACAGTTACCTGCATGCATCGAAGAATAATTTCAGGAAGACAACATCTACGACAAAGACCCTGTACGACATATGTTGCGGGCTCTTCTAAAGATCCTTCAGCATTTGAATACCAAGCATCTAATCTGGATATTTCCATTGTAACTCCCGCTTGAAATCGAGCAAGCTCCCCTGCATTAGATAACTTTAAATCCAATCAGCACAGCTGAAAAAGCACCAATATCCTTGCAAACTATGTTTGCTTATGCCTTAGAGATCCTTTTTATAGTTTTATGTATATTTCTATTCAGTGCCAACAGCTCTTCACCTGTCCTACAGTTTTTAAGAAAAATTGTTTTTGTTTCTTATGTACCATTATCACAAAACACAAAAACAAAATACTCATGATCTCATGTTGCTTCAACCTTGGTGATCAGCGACCATATTCCATATTAGGTAAAAGTGTGAAAAACTATATAGCTATATGAAACAAAGTACTGGATGGCTTCCTAGTTTAAACTACTAAACTCCACTACCTTCTCCAACCCCACAAATCCAAGCACAAGCGTTCGAGTATATTATGGCTTCAACTGTTTTGCTCTAAGTTTAGAAAATTAAAGAATACATTTACATCTAAAGTCTAAAACTAGGGGTGTAATCGAGCCGAGCCGAGCCGAGCCGAGCTTTAGCTAGCTCGGGCTTGGTTCGTTTATAAACGAGCCGAGCTCGAGCCGAGCTTATTATCCTACATGGTGTTCACGCGCTATTCGCGAGCTTAAACGAACCTAAAAAAATTTTACAAAATACAAATTATAAATTAAAATTATACATTCCAAAATTAAAAAAAATTATTTATTAAATAAATTGCAATATATTTAGTAAAAATTATAATTTTATTCTAATAATATATTTTTAAGATATTTTTTACAATAAGAATTTATATATTATATATCTAAAATCAAATTAATATACATTAAAATTAGGAGCTGGCTCACGAGCTCTTATTCGAGCTTGTGAGCGAGCTTCAAGAGCCGAGCTTTGTATAGTTTGAGCTCAGCTCGTTTATTAAACGAGCTTCAATATATGAGCTCGAACGAGCTTTTATCGAGCCGAACACCAAGCTGCTCACGAGTGGCTCGGCTCATTTACACCCCTATCTAAAACAGGACAATCAATACATGTAATGATCAAACAATTAGCTCTAGTTCACATAATTATCATATTTCAACTCGACAATAAAAAAACACTTGTTCTACATTGCACGAGTTAATCATTCACAAAAATGTTCATATCATCAGTTATGGATTCATTTTATAGTATTTCTACTCCGAAGCATGTAAAATTGGGTCAGAACTGATAAATATATCGCTTTTCACCTTTAAATCCAGCTGCCATGACAGTAGCAAGAATACCGCCATCATTAGCTTGGTTTGACCCGAGCCCATCACCCTCCACTGCCAAACAGCGAAGAACAACCTCAATGCAGTAATTGTCCCTTGTTGAAATCGCCACGTTCACCTACTCAACAAAATTAACATCATGAGTAAAGACAATTAGCAAATTAAGTGAAAAGGTCATTTTCGTTCCGGAAAGCCATTAACATATCTTTCTACTGTCATTGCTCCTGATTAATTAACATTCGTGTTTAAAGACTATCGTCCAGCACCCCTCATGTTATATAGTAAACCATTGTTGATCTAAGAGATACAAGTTTGAAAAATATAAAAACACAGTATGTAGTGAATGATTCTACAACACCACAGCCCACCCTATTTCCAGCCTCTTTCCTGAACCACGCATCCGTCAACAACCTTCCCACACAAACCCAAGCATTGTAATTGCTCCAAGAAACAATTCTTACCTCAGGCATCTAAATCCTAGATGATTTAGTAATAGTTCAATAATGAAGTCAACACAAAACCAAAGAATTTTGTTTTCTTTCAAATTCTTACTTTACGACAAAAAGAATCCCATTTGGTGCTATGGCTTAGTTATTTAGTTTAGCCCAAATTTGACTCAACAAGATAATCACACCATGAGCTACAAGGGTTTTGATCTCTAAGAATGTAACATATATTGAATCCAAAAATCAACCATCCATACCATTATTGCAATTAGTTTTAAAAGAAAAACTCATAAATGATTTACAATTGACCTTAAATAGGATTTTAGCAACATTTGATGCATGAGCTTAATCATAAGACATCCTACGCCTAAATACGTAAAAGGATATTGAATACTTCTTTGATTTTAACTCATAACTAAAGCAAAATATTCATGTACACAAACCATTAATTGGCGGTGTAAGACAGTCTCCTCGCTCACTGAAGAGTACAGGGCACTCATTAATGCAGTACAAATGGTGGCATCTGGACGCATACATTCACCAGAAGGCTGGCAGAGCATAGCAGTAGCATGCAATTCAAGAAATAGAGGTTCTGTCAATTCACGTGCATGATCTTCAACAGAAGCCAACCAAGGGTTTTCTTTCCCTGTAGAAAGCATTTGAAGCAAAAGTTATCAATATATAACTGTTGAAAAGTTTCATGGCAAAATGAACAACAGGGCAGCAAAAATACACCAACTTGATGGAAACAATGGTATGATGGCACATGCTTGCCAGCCTTCAGTCCCCTGTCCTCGTATGTGATTATCATGCACAAATGAAAAAGGATGGTCATATTCACTTACTTGATAACAAGGATAAAGAAGAATTCAATGTTTCCTTGGCTGCTGCAATTGCTCTTTGTTTTTCCTCCATCGAGAGCTCATGGGGCAGAACCTCTGCATTGTCTAAATCAATTTTGAGCCAGTTGCGGTACGTTGCATCACAGGAATAGTACTCACTCTAGTTAATACATGGATGTCGATTACAAATGAAAAGCAAATAAATATGTCAGAAGACACAAACAGGAGGAAAAAAAATTAATATGGATGTATTAATATGCTGCATACCCAGTCTTGAAACTCTCTGAGATTGTCAGAAATGCAATCTTCAAGTGTATCAGGTATATTCGAGAGCTGCTTCAATGGTTCAGCAAGTAAACTAAGCAATGCATGTGCACCTATTGGCATTGCTGGCACTCTCCACATGGAGATCAGAGCAAATTCTCTGAACAGTATGTTGCTGCATAAAGAAAGAGGACTAAAATCTCAGGGCAAAGAGGGACAAATTAGATATACAGTATTAGGGCAAAGAGGACATATTAGTATATCATATACTAGAAACGCGCTGGCAGAAAGAGGGTAGCACTTGAAATGGAAGTGTCCATTTTTAACTAGAGGGTAAGCCTAGGGGGAATGCTGAAACAGTAAAGTTGCTCCTTCATGACTAGAATACCACAGGTCTGAATCGAAGAAACAAACACTCTGCAAAAGAGCAGTGGGAAGGCTGCTGTATGATGCACCATCCTCCCCTTCACAATGCAAGGACCCTTGTTCACTAACAACTGAGTATCTTAATAATTGTATACATAAGTCTATTGTACACACAACACCACAGTTATGGAAATCTCCTTGTCAACATTAAAAGAAGTTCAAAGCCATAATTACACTTACAGATCCCTACTAGTAGCAAGAAAATAATTATGTTTTCAGTTAGAAAAAATTATCATGAAGCTATCCTTTATTGTGCCTTGAATTATGTTAACCATTACCTATGCATCAATGCCTGCAGAAGAAGTTTGAAACTAACATCGTTAACATTGTCAGTTGTGGAGGGCGGGGTAAAGCAAAGCCATTGGATCACCATTGCTTTTTGGAGACTCTGCAAACGGTGCTGCTCTGCAACATCTGATGACTTATCATATTTTCTAGGTTTGATTTCCCGAGATCTTGACAGAACCCTGTTGCAGCATATCATAATCAAAACATCAATAATACAATGGAAATCTAGTCTACACTAGCTCCTCTCAGGGTTCAAACAAGTTTGCTTGTCTACTTTTAACATACCTCTCAATGATTTCTTCAAAACTGCCTTTTGAATCATCCTCTGAAGAAAATGGCAGGTACTCCATTGCAGAAAGAAAAATTTTGTACTTCACATGCACGCTGTTTATCAGGCAAAGGGCACAAAAAGTAGCATATCATTGTTTTAGACAAATGAAAGTTCTGATAATGATGATAGCTCAAGTAATTTCCCTTCCAGTTCAACATGCATTCTATAACACAATGTTACATGCAGAAGGAACACTATTAGATCTCTTCACGTGGTGTTTACTCTTTTGGAATAAATTAACATGTTGCTCAATAGTGCATTCAGCTAATTAATTCTAAGTTTCGGCCAGAGAAATTCTTCAGCAAGCCTATTTAGAGCACATTGCATCTATTCCACCTTATTTCACAACAAATGTGAGACAAATTGACAATAAAAATACAATAGTCTAGTTTCTCTCACTACTTTATCAACATGATGAAGCAGGGAGGATTCAAGGAAAGCAATATTCGAAAAAACAAAATAAAAGCAAAAAAGCTATAATTCTTAGTTCTTCTCTTCGTCTCCCTTTCAACACAACTTTAATGAGCAGTAACTATTACCTGCTATGTAGCCTTAGTTCCATCATGTGCACAAAAAGGTCAATGCAACGATGACGTGCCAGCTGAGATGCATAAATTCCAACTAATTCCTCATGTTGCTTTGAAAAAAGATACATTACATACCTGAAATTTAGATTCGCAAACGAGATTATGAGCAGAGCAACTTTCACTTCTCAGTACAAGAAGCCTTTCTTTCAAAACAAAAGATGGTGAACAGCGGACATAAAAATATTCAACTCCTACAGCCAATGGATGCATGTTTGTTAGCTAGGTACATACGTGCATCTATGCCATGGGTGAACAACATATATCACTTAACCTTTACAACCATAACTATGTTGTTAGACATACATCATCAGCACGTACATAGCCTGATGAGGAGTGTACTGTGTTTGCCTGGCAAAATGTGTGCATGTCTTGCCTGTCCTTCTCCTATTGATATCACTATCAAAAACTAGAAACCTTGAACCTATTTAGAATGCATGTATTTCCTTCACTGTAGCAAAACATGCATAATGTCTAGAGATTGTAACCTGAGATACTTACATGTGTAGAATAAGATCACCAACATTCATAAGCTTCTCTCTGAAAGAATCTTCCATTTCCTGCGCGAGTAAATACCTAAGCACAAGCACTAAGTGAGCACCAAAACGGATCATTTGAGGATCGCCATGAGGCCTGACATAAACAAAATTCACATTAGTCAAAACAAGCAAAAAGCTTAGAACTAATAGAATTAGGAGGTTGTAATGGGCAAAAACAAAAGAAAATATTCAGGAACAATTTTTCCCCTAGCTGCAGCCTTGCTAATGATCAAGGCTATAAAAAATATGCAGCCAAAAGAAATCAGCTTGACCAATCCCAATACAGTACCTGAAGATATTTTGATCATCCTCTGAAGGTGCTATCCATGACCAGATCAGATCCAGCAGGTGTGGAATGTTACCCAACATAAGATCCATCTGGCAAATGATGTAAGGTTGGGAACAGAAAAAGGTAATAAAATGAAGAAAATCAGAACTATTTCCATGATTTAATAAATAAAAGAAATGAAAGTAGAATGAGTTTTCAAAGATGACACCATATGTAATAAATATTTTGAAATGATAGCTATAAAATGAAAATATATATGCCAGCATACTAAATTCTTTTGCGAAGGAAGAAACCTCAATTTGCCGTTGCTGCTCCTTGCACCCTCGAGTGACGGCTTCATTGACCATTTCACTAAATCATGCAGAGATGAGATAGATATATTGCACATAAGAAAAAAATAATAATAAAACAGCCAAAGAGATTGCACAATAACGAAATAGCAAATTGTAGGTTACCCTGAGTGGAGTTTCTGAAGAAGAGCAGAAAAGTTTCGTGGTTGCTGATTCAGAACTTGCAGTGGCCAATATTCTGGTCCAACAGTAGTGTGAGAGGCATTATCAATTTGTCCAGGACTTCCATCAATAGCATCACCATAGTTTTTAAGCTGTTCCATCCTCCCAGGTTGTGACTGAGCTAGCTCTAAATCCACTTGAACATCAAGCCAAGACTTTGCCATTGCCCAGCATGCTGACTGCAGATACATCAAGTAAAAGATTTCAAGATACTTCAGAAGTGAAAAGGATTAAAAGGAAGAGAAATAAAAAACTTAAGAATAGCAAAAATGGAAAACAGTTGATCAATAATAAATTTCAAGCAATCAACTGAAGCATCAAAGACACTATAGTGATCATGGAGATTGACTAAAGTTCTTAATCCACCGGAGGCTACTCTTGGTTGGATCACAATTGATTAAGGAATGACCACTTAAGAGCAAAGCAAGTCAGAAACAGATCCCACCATCTCTGTGCAAAGTATGCACCAGATACAGCATCCTATTTATCGATCCCAACAGCAGTAGTAAGACCAAAACTTTAGAACACTACCACAATAATACCCATTATCCTAATACATAAGGCTCCCCACCTCAGAAGGTCTGGGGGAAAGCTCTTGATCATAATATGCAACCTGCCTTCCCCCTGCTTCTTTCAAGAGTGGCCATTTCCACAACTCAAACCAGTTACCTTCCAGTCACAAAGAGAAATTCTTAATTGTCACACCAAAGCTTGCATTCATGACACTCATGATACATGCAAGATTTTCATTGCAGAAAAAAGAAAAAAGAAAAAAGAAGATTTCCAACATTTTGCATCAATCATGAATAAAACTAGGAAAAGGAAGAATACCTCCCAGTCTGTGCAGATTGGAAGCATACGCTTTAAATTACTGCATTGTGCTGCATATACAGCTACTTCATATTTTCCACCATTTTGCTCTGCAATTTTCTTAAAAACCAATGAAGGGACAGAAGAGTCAATTCTGAGAAGGTAATCAAACTATTTGCACCAACAACAAAGAAAACATCACAAACTTGTAAGCAACTATTCCATTTCAGTAAAGTTATGAATCTCTACAAGGGCAAAGTATTTCAGGTATAAGCACAAAAAAAAAAAATGAAATAGCTGTTTTCAAGATAACAAATGCATAAGAAGCAAGGCACATTTAGGAAATCTTCGATGAAGAAATTTAAAAGCATTGCCTACAAAATACAGTAATGACTAAAGAAGAAGACTATGTCCTGCATGAATAACAAGCCAAAGAAAATAGGTATTGAAGTGTTACAATTGATAATAAGGCCATGGAAAATTTTTTTGACATTGTCCATTGAACATTACCTCTGATGCACAATATGAAGCCCATTTCCATAGACGCCACTGGTGACCAATGCCACTTTCTAATTCAACAGCTTGAAGGGTTCTATTCTTCCCATTCTTCACAAGGGCTTCAACAGAAGGAGCAAGGTTTGACCCTCCAAAAGGACACAAACTTGCAGCTCTCCATGGCTGCCATCAAGAGCATATCAAGAATGTGCAGATAAAACAAAAAATTTCATGATTTCAAACTGCTTAATTTTATATTACCTGTCCAGTAGAACGGCAAAGATCACAAGCTTCCTCCAGTCTTCCAGTCCTTAACA
This sequence comes from Mallotus japonicus, assembly GCA_949634005.1. Classification (NCBI taxonomy): domain Eukaryota; kingdom Viridiplantae; phylum Streptophyta; class Magnoliopsida; order Malpighiales; family Euphorbiaceae; genus Mallotus; species Mallotus japonicus. The sequence goes on from CATIWK010404561.1 coordinate 26,681, forward strand.
GAGTCCAGACATCTTCCAGAAGAGACTCATCTTGTTTCTGTAAAGGTGCAAAGAATATTAAGGTTTAGGTATTTGTGGAGCAGTCACACATTATATAGCTGCATACCAGATTGATTTTGCTATCACATTCCATTTTAAATTGAACATATTTAAACATAAAATATTCTGACCAAAATAAACATTTAATGACAGAAAGTCAAGTAATAGATTTTGTGCAAGCAGTTAAGAGTAGATAATCGAAACAAGAATATTAGCATATTTACAGCAGTTAAACATGAATACTTTATCATCTGGTAGCTGATGAGCATGTTCACGTGTTGGAGCATCAAAATCCAAGTGGTGAACAATGTTTGTGCTGTTAGCACCTTTCTTCAAATGCCGTTGAGTATCTTTCCAAATTCCAGAACTGGGAAGATAAGTACCAACATGAGACCCTGGAACCTGCACCATTAATAAATACACATGTCAAAAATTGCCAATAAACTCTTAGGGGCTGTTTACTTATAGAAAATCATTTTCTGTTTTCTAACTCCAATTTCCCTAAAACTTTAGTGTTTTCAATACATTTAATATTGATGCTTAAAAATGCAAACTTCAGATTTCCTCGGGGGCATAACTCAAGACCACGTTCCACAAATACAATCTAAATGACATGTATGTTAAGCTGATAGAAAAGACAAACCTGGTTATTTTCCATATTTTAAGCAGATCAAAGGAGTTTAAAGTTAGAGTTGTTATTCCAATCCACAAAGCTAATATGATGCTGTAAATAAATGTCAAGAAGAGCAACATTGTAAGGATGATCTCCAAGAAAATGTTCTTTTTCTCATTTTAAGGTCATTGAGGTGGTAAGTGGTGGGTGATGCAGAGCATGGGTGGAAGCACGTGGTGGTTATAAGGAAAGCAGTAAGTCAATTTGAACAGAATAGGACGAATTCCATCTGCATGCATGCATACTATTACACATATATAAATCTATATGACATCAAGCATATTAAAAACAAAGCCAAGCAATGATGCAAAGGGTTGGCATATAATGATATGTACACAGTTTGTCCCAACAAAATATGGATGTAGAACTGAGTACTCTGTTTTATAGCCCAGTGAAAACATAACAACACCTCACGGTGTATATTTTCATCATAATGACTCTGAACTACATTCTTTGAGTATATAGTAATGAAACAATGCCACCAAATGCTCAGAGCTAAACCTCAGGAGAGGCATTGAAATATGCAATTATACATGTAAGTCCTTTCTCTCATTTGTGAAATAAGTATAACGAGTTTTGACTTTAACCTATGGTGCCAATCTTCCAGCCTTGCATCTCCCAGCATACCATTGTCCTCAACATCTCATGATACATTCAGCCATAACCACAATACTTAAATCAGTCTCAGCTAAATTAAAGACTGACTTCCCAATTCTAACTAGTTCCAATTTACCGAAGTTTCCGTTACCAAGTTCACACTTTTACCTACTCTTATTTCCTTTCCAATTTACAAGTTCTCCCTTAACTTCAAGCACTAGTTTCACAAGTATTTGCTTTTAGCAGGCAAAGCAACTTCTTAAAAAAGGAAAAGACATTTAATCACTACCAAAAAAACAAGCAAGATTGTCTTGGCAAACTATGAAATCATAACAGATAATATTGCTACATGTACTAGTTAATTCTAACCAAAGTAAATAAGGTTTAAAGCTAATTACCTTGCGTTCCAAATCAAGGGCTTTAGAGGCTAATCCCTCCAGCCATTGAACAATTCGGAGGCACAACTGTGCTGTATGATCTTTCACAACAAACTGGCAAGCCTCTAAATGTGATGTTGAGGGTGACTGAAATAAGTCAAGTTAGACTTAAATGAGAATTAATAAACCCTTGTTATAAAGCAATTTTGGAGGCGCTATAAATAAAATAACACAGGAGAAGGAGAAGGAATACCACAATAAGCTCTTCAGGAGGTTCCTCTGTCACTGCAAGAAGAATGACAAACTATCATAAACCAAAACATCAAGAAGATAAGGTTAGGCAGAAACATATCTAAAAACCAGGACAACCAGGACAAAAGAAATAAGCATTAAAAAAAAAACAAAAAAGATATAGTTTCTTGCATTGCAGGCATTAAAGACGATGTTTAAACAAGAAACAAACTATTGTTGTTCTCTGACTTAAAAGAGATTAACTAACCCAGCATCAAAAATAATTATATAAGAACATCAGGAAGAAAAGTGGCAGCAAGTAATTGTGCTACTTGCATTTTTAAACATCATTAAGCTATACATGGAAGTGTTGCCCTTCAATCTACTAAGCAAATGTGGATGAAGATGGGTTTCATCTATCAATTTGGTTTCATTCTAAAATATATAATTGTATGCTTAACTTTGTGTAAAATATCAGATTACTTTACACATCTATGCAACTACCCGATCATCAAAAGTTGAAGGAAAGGTCTGGACAAAAAAAAAATAATACTGTATGTATGCACATTCATCTGTCCATACAAACTACAGAACAGCTTCTTTCAACAAAAATGATCAAATACTAGACAAATTCATCCAGACAATTGCTCCAGTACAAGTGAAAAGTGTTAAGGGGATTAAGATTTGCCTTTCCCATATAAGTACCACAGAAGTGACCAGGTAGCAGCCTCATCAAGTAGGAGCTGAGCCTTCTGCCTCATTAATTTGTCTTCTCGATGCCGTATGTTGGACCCATACCTACAGTAACATGGTACAGCATTGTAATCATATAAAAACTTAAGATGCTAAAGTTACATGATTTACGAAAAAATTACCAAGTTATCCATGAGGAGATCCTTTACTATCCAAAAACTGTCAAAAAGATCAATTATAACTTACACACATAGGTTATAATCTTTTATCCAAAATGGTCATTCAATGCAAGCATTTGTCGTATCAGGTAATTTTTGAACTTATAGTTCTCAAATCATAAAGGGGAAAGCGAATCAAATTCACTATGTCAAGATGAAATACACTAGACAGAAGTAACAAATTCCTACAATCTATAGAGCTCGCTGTTATGGAAGTGCTATAGAGGTTTACTTCAATTAATGAAAATTTCAAAAAAACACACTAAATGATAGAAATTTACAAATATTCTCCCCAGTATGAGACACACCTAATAGACTCTGAAACATTTCTGCATGATTTCTCAAATCTTAAAATCAAATCAGGAATCGCCATCAACCCTGCATAGAAAAATTAAAAAAAAAAATCATGAAGATGAATAATTATAAGGTGATAAAAAGGTTCCTCAACATGTGATCAGGACTCAAGACTAAAATAAACAATATAACTACGAAAGAATATCAACACCTGCAATATTTTTCCTTGAATTAAATATCTTTCAAAAATAAGAAATTCATGATTATAAGTGGCCATCTCATCCCCCAGCCATAACAGAACAAACGAGACGAAAAAAAAAAAAGAAGTAAATACCATAGGACAGAGAAGTTTTTTTTTCTTCTTTCCTTCAAAAAAGCATCCTATTAGTGAATAATAAAAGAAATAACTTAAATTTTTCATAAACACCCAATGATCTCACTTTTAATATAAAGTTTTTGTGAAATAACACCAAAATTACTCTTTGGTAAAACCATCAAAGATGTGTCCTCCATCAATCCCACTTTTTGGGAATTTTTAGACTAAACATTTTAATTCAGGTACCTTGAATTGAAGAATCAAGAAGTGAGGCAAATAAACCAAAAACTGTCTCTCCACTATCCGTCACTGACTCGTCCTCAATCTTACAAGCTTTAAGTGACTCACTTCCAAATCTTTGTATGAAATCCATGCCGCCAACATCACCTTCAAACATACCACCACGATTATCAATGGACGATCTTCTTTTAGAAGCAGACATTGTCGTCCTTGCAGGTGTTAGACCTTTAAAGTGATCAGTGTCAATACTATCAGCCTCTTGTTTAATTTTCTCAAGAAAAAGCGCAGCATTTGTCGGACTGTGTATACTCTGGCCCTCATACAATAACCGTCCATCCTTGAACTTGGGCACCGAATTGTCTTGGTGTGGCGATACACTGGAAGTTGAGTGCCTTTTCCTGCATATTATTCATGCATTCAGCATAAAAATATTCAAAAACAGTTTTCCTAGCTTGTGATTCGATTAACTGCTTAATTAGAAGATGAAATCGAACAATTGTTCACAAAATGAGCAAAAATTCACTGTCAGCATAGAATTAAATTATTTGCATAAGCAAAGAAGAAACGAGTGCAAAGTGAAGAGAGAAAAGGGAGTGTTACCCGTAACGGCGAAATTGTTCCCTTGAAGTGAGATCTTGAGGATCGAAATAGCTAGGAGGAGATGACTCCATTTCAACATCCATTTTTCTGTAGATAGTTCTTCAAAATGGAGCAAAAACCCTAGAATTTGGGGAGAATGAGAGGAGCTAAAACCCTAGAACCGCTTATGCGCGGGAATGTATAACAGAAAAAGGTTTTGAAGTCGCAAAACCCTACACTACGCTCACCACTCCATAACATGGAAACTCCGTTTTGAACCAGACACAACTAGCAGCTAGCCAACGACGGGTTTCTATGAAACGCTGCGTTTTGCTTTTTCCTCTTTTTTTCTAATGCATAAACTTTCATATTTTATGGTATTAAACCCTTATATTTATAAATTTATGGGCAAATTAGAAAAATGACGACCTTTGGCGCTTTTAAAAATTCAACGTATCTTTTTTTAATTTTAATAATATCATTCTTTATTTTTTTAATTTTGCAATTCAAATTGTGTAGCAACTCAAGTGAAAAAAAAAAACTCAAAAAAAAAAAACTCAATTCAAATTTTTTTTTTATTCTCAAAAAAAAAAAAAAAAACTCAAGTGAAATTTATCTAATGTGACAACCGAAGTTATGGGATCCACATAGGATTTATATGTCTTCCATTCGGCACCTTCAACATCAATCAAAGTAAAAAATTAGGGTTTCTGTGAAAAATTATAGAGAAAAATTATAATGTCAAATAGTACAAATTTCAGTTCAAACTAAAAGTCGAGAAGCCGGTCATCTTATGTATGTTCATATTCAAGCTCAATTTCTTAAAGAAAAATGTAAACATCATCGAAAATCTCATATGTACACATATTCATGTAGGATCTATATGTCTTCTATTCGGCACCTTCAACATCAATCAGAGTGAACAATTGAGGTTTCATACAAAACTACAAAGTAAAGGTGTCAACTAATAAAAAGTAACAAATACAGGGGTGGTAACTGGTAAATATATTATGTCATTAAATTAGTGTATTTTTTACAAATTTAAGTATTGATATGACAAAACTGTAAATTGAGATGTCAAACTGACAAATTGTGCCAAGCACAAAGATTACAAATGTATTATAAGCATTGCACAGGCCCTTCCCAGTCAGCAATTGCCTGGGAAGTGGTGTGTGTACAGTAAGTCTTAATTGCTCGAAAAAAAATGAGTTGTTTCTAGGCCCGAACGTGGTGATCAATGTGCAGGCCCAAGGGACTGGTCCTTTGGATCCCACATCGGTTAGTTTGTGGCTGTGTGTGTGAGTTATAAGCGTTACACAAGCCCTTCCCAGTCAGCAATTGCATGGGAAGTGATGTGTGTACAGTAAGTCTTAATTGCTAAAAAAAAAAAATGTATTATGCCTAAAATCTTACACATACATAAGATATAATAGATCCAACGGTTATTAGTTTATGTGCACAGTTGGTATTATACAAACGTTAGTCTTGTATAAATATCTGAACATGTATTAAAAAAGAAGACAAAACAATCAGCGACAGCGAAGAAGTAAAAGTTTTATCCTCACGATAGTAAGAAGGAAAACAAGCAAAAATGGCAGTACTACTCCGTTGCTCTTGCTTCCACCCCCGTCCATACTCCTCCACTCTTCATCCGCCGTCCGATCTTATCATCTCCGGCAATACCCATTTTCCCGGTCAGCACTTCCTCGTCTTACATGGTTCCTTCTCTCAGTGCAGTAGTGCACCACTCATTTCCTTTAATTTTCTTGTAGATATTAATATGTTTCAGATGGTTTCTTGAGTCTGAATTGTGAGCTGTCTGTCACCTGGGTTTTGATTGATATTTCATTTTCATTATCATTTTCTGTTTAAAATTATGTGCTTTGTTGTTTGAGAATTGAGACTAAATTCGTAATGCTTTGATGAATTTTTTGTTTAAAGTTTTAATCTTTATCTAAATTGAAGGCTACTGTGGCTCACATCCTGTGTAAAATACCCTTTGGATTGTAGTATTAATTTATATATTTTGTTGAAACAGGGAAATTAGATCCACTTCATTCTAAAGTAGAAAAGCTTGCATTATCGTCATCGTCAGCATTTGGGGATGCTTCTGCTTTGCCACAGCCAGCATTTGGGGATGCTTCTGCTTTGCCACAGCTTTTTCGCTTTAATCCTGTAACTGAAGGATGTAGAGACATAATGGGAGTGCCACTTGTTTATGAAAAATTGTTTGAGCAATTATTACCTCATCAGGTATGATGGTGAGTCCTCTTATTTCTTTTCCTATTGTGTGTGTTTGTGTTACTGTGAAGTGTGAACAGCAAGAATAGCATTTGAGGCTCAGCTGTCATCAAGACACCAATAGTTTGTGCGTATGACCCACCATTAGGCATTAAGCAATGCAAATTGGAATAAGGAGGATATTTTTAGTGTCTTAGGTTCCAACCTCTATATTCATATGTAGCTCAAATATAGCACAATCAGCTCTCCATCCTCCGTCAGGAGAGATGATGCAAGCACATGATAGAATCTATTAAGTTATACAATACTTGGACTTCACGAGAAATCACTTTACTCGATGTTGCCTTTGTCTCAGTCTCTTTCCACTAAGATGCTTTAGATTTGCTTATTTCTTATCTAGTTTTGCTACAAGATTGAAGCCTTTGTTTACAATTAAAACTGCATTTCCTTGACTGAGTATATACCTTTTTCTTGGCAGATCAACTTGAAATTGAAGTCTTTAGTGACCGCATTTCTTGCTACTAATGCCTTGATGTGGACTGCACCTTTTGAAGCTTTGGCTGAAACCTGCGAGGCTGATAACTCCTTTTTCAATATGCCTTTACTGTTATTTGTGGCTCTCGTAGGAGCCACTGTTGGAGGTATGATTCCTTTGATGTAAGAGTATATGCTGCATATGCAATATGATAATATGAAGGTTTTTTCCATGTTGCATCTATACAGAAGAACAGTGTCAATGCTTGTTCTCTGATCTGTTTGATAGTTCTCTTCTGTACACCCACTTTGCATTCCTATTAGTGTTTACTTAAACATGTTCCTTTTGCAACAGGGTTGCTTGCACGACAGAGGAAAGGGGAATTGCAACGGCTGAATGAACAATTGCGCCAGATCAATGCAGCTCTAAGAAGGCAGGCTAAAATTGAGTCATATGCCCCCACCTTGAGTTATGCTCCTGTTGGTAGTAGAATACAAGAGAATGAAGTGATTGTTGATCCAAGAAAGCATGAGTTGATTTCTAGATTAAAAACTGGAAAGAACTTTTTGAGAAATCAGGATCCAGAGAAGGCATTTGTGGAGTTTAAGGCAGCTCTTGAGCTTGCTCAGAGTTTGAATGATCCAGTAGAGGAGAAGAAGGCTGCAAGAGGTTTAGGTGTGTTTCATTCCTTTGCCATCTGACATATATTATCATATGAATCAAGTCACATTACAGATATAAAAGTTATTGTCCGATGAAGCTATGCATCTCTTTAGCCATTGGCTTTTATAATTTGCCTTGATAGTCTCATGCTGAGATGAATTATTTTCTTCTTTTATGTAAATTGTAAGTTTCAAGCGTGAGTCATGTTGAGTTAATTCTAGGAGATATCTGTTGTTTATTTGTTTCTCTTCTTTATTTCTGTTTGAGCTTGCAAAATAAAAATAAAATAAAGTAAAATGAAATAAAAACTTTCATAGTGCTTCAACAGTTATCCATGCTTTTATCAATTATATCTTTCCCTGATTCTAGTTATATTGACACCCTTATGTTGTTTCTGTAAAGCTGAACCTGTCATCATTGCCCAGCTCTGTGGAAATGCATTTCAGTTTTAGCTTTTTCCTAATTTGAGTCTTCTGTGTACAGGGGCCTCACTGCAAAGGCAGGGTAAGTACCGTGATGCCATTAAATATCACTCGTTGGTTCTTGCCATTTCCCAAAGGGTAGGAGAAGAGTCTGGAAACACCGAAGCATATGGGGCTATAGCTGATTGCTATACAGAACTTGGAGATCTTGAACAAGCTGGAAAATTCTATGATAAGTATATTTCAAGACTGGAAAAAGACTGATAGGTTTCATGCTAGAGGCACAGACTGAGTTCTTTTTTATCTCTGCCTTTCCATTTGGTTCCAAATATCTGCTTGAATAATGTGTTAATCATTATTTACCTTGTTCCCCAATCTCATTTGGATTTGTATTCATTTTTTATGTGCTCTCAATGTCCAATTAAATGCGCCTTTGAGCACTTGGCCACTTAAAGGTGTGAGTGGAGGTTGGGGTTCAATCCCCCCCTCCCCCCCAACCTCTCTCACTAAATCCTAGGGATACAGTACCCCTAGATGTTTAAATGTTGAGCTACTCGCTTAGGACTGGCTAGTTTCAGCTACGGGGTCGGCTCCATTTAGAAGTTGAGGGTGCTGATCCTCCCTCCACTTCCATTCTCAAGAAAAAAAAAAATGTCCAATTACATGCTGCTATCTTCAGTAACATTGCGTTAATTGCAAGGCCCCTTCCAATTCTTGAATCATATTTCCTAAGTCCTAACATTTAACAATAACTGAGATGTTTATCAATTTTGAATCCCGCACCTCATGGATCATTATTCTTCTATAATTCCTTTCTGCACCATACAATATCTTACCAGAAAAATCAACAATGAAGGCATATAAACTGTAAAATCCAGCCCTTAACAAGAGTATAAAGCAAAACAACTCTTAATTAAATTCTCATACAACAGATTATCAAGATAGTCAAAAGTTTCAAGGCAGACTATTGTCCATGCTAGACAACTCATCCTCTCACCACAATCACTCATCCCTACTTTATAGATAGCTCATCCCTACATGGTAGAAAACATAAGAAAAAATACATAATATGTATACATCCATACAAATGGCAAGCATATGATGTAAATATGCGGCACGGGATAAAAATAAACCAGAAGACCTCCTAATCATTCAAGACTCAAATAACCCCTGCAGAGGCAGTAAATAAAGGTATTAAGTTAACTCTTGTCATTACTGGTAGTACATGAGCTGCTGGGCAGCAGCAACATTCTGGAACCCACCATCATATATAGCTTGGCTTGCTCCAGCAGCACCCATTCCCATTGCTGCTTGTTTAAGAGGATGCTGTCCCTGAGGGTGCATTAAGGCATGAACACCACCCATCTTGCCCATTGCTAGTTGACGCTCATAAGTCAAAATGTCAGTGGCTGAGAGGCCTGGCAAAGGTGCAGCTGCAGGAGGGGGAAGTGGGTTTGAACTTGTCCCTGGTGGAGTGGGCTTGCTACCCCAAGAGCACTACAAGCACAAGAAAGACATTTGAAAGTCAAGTTCCTAACCCAAAAAGAGGTCCTTCAAATTGTCTACAAGAATGAAAATGCGTTTATAACTTAACCTTCCAGCACACCGATATTCTCCTACCCAGCCAATCAAATCATATCACAGCCATACCTTTATTTGTTTGCCATATAGAATGGACTGGGTATTTCCCATTTGAATAGCTAGAGCTGCCTCAGTATGAGTACTAAATCTCACAAAACCAAATCCTTTATCCCGCTGGACTCGAACCTCCTCAATAACTCCTGCGCCAAGCACATGGAAATGGCGGTGGAGATCGAGCTGGGTAACCTGCCAAACAGAACATTCAATATCAGAGATCTGACATAAAAACACTCAAATTATCAGAGATCCATTGTAACCCAGACTTCAAGCGAATTCAATCCTTCTAAGAACACACAAACATGCCCACATGATAAGTATTGAAGAACCTATAGATAAGATGAAAAGTTTCTTGCCTCTGGAGCAAGATTCCCCACATAAACAGTTGTATACTGAGGATTATTTTCAGGAGCCTCATTATTGGTTGTCTCTTTGCCCTCTTCTGCACAAGCAAGCAAAACATTGTAA
>CATIWK010404700.1:0-10392 GCA_949634005.1 Mallotus japonicus
TTTTAGATAGTAGTATTAAATAAAAGTAACTTAGTTTAAGTACTAACATTAAATGAATATATTATAGTTCATTAAATAAATATTATATAATACTAAATTAGTATTAAGTAATACAATATTAATTTTAAATTAGTATTATGCAATAAAAATTATATGTGATAAGACTATATAGTTTTATGTTATACATTAGCATTAACATTAAGCATTAGTATTAATTATATATTATAAAATATAAATTTAATATTAAGTAAACAAAATTTAAATTACTAAATATAATAAAAATTATATATTTATGCTATATAAGTTTTGCGTAAATCAATATTGGTATTAAGTAAATTTTTAATTTAAATCATTAAGTAAATATTATACAATACTAATTTAATATTAAGTAAATAAATATAAACATTGCACTAGGTCAATAAATGATGCTACTTCTCCTTTTGATAATTCTCTGTCAAATACTTCTTTTTAAATTCTTCCTAAAATATATGCCAAGTTAAGTTTGCTCCAAACAAATGCTTAACTCTAGTCAATTAATCATATGCTTTGTCAAACATCAAGCCATATACATTGCTTATTTTCTCCTAGTTACTTTATTACAATAGTGTAAAGGTTTTCTCTACAATCTTCAACTGTTTATCAACTTGAATTGAGTTGAACGTACCATAAAAATTATATGCTCCACATTTCTTTGTGTGTTCAATCACATCTCCAGGCTTTTATACTTTTCTTTATCTTTCTTTATCATCACCATTGCCATAATGTGTGCTAGTTTATAGCATCTATATGCACTACTAGCGACATTGTAGGATTTGCCATATGCTATTATATGGGTAGTGGTTGAGGTTGGCAGTTATGTGCTCTCCTTGGTACGTGGTGAAAATTTAGTACCAGAGAAATTAGTACAAATTGTTTTGTTCACTAACTGTTCGAGCTCCACGTGTATCATCTCTCGTTGCTAAATGAAGTTGATGATGAAGACGACTTTTACTATTGCACTTGACTCCTACTTGAGCTTTCAGCTCACTCTACTAAATCGACTCTATCATTCTAGACACCATGTCCTCTACCTCCTCCTCTACCTCTAGCTCTGCCTCTACCTCTACCTTAACCTTCTATTCAGCCACCTTTGGTTTTTTCCATCTTCATGAAATTCAGAATCAAAGAGGCAACCGACTCAGTGAAGAGTTGGCCACCTCTCCACAGAGTTGTTTGGCTCAAGTGAAGGTACATCGCCTATTCGCATAGGCAATCAGTCATGCCTCTATGCCTTGGAGGTCGACCTTTATAGGTTGCTGCCACTTTATTTTAGTACCTTCTTCAATATAATTCAACTCAGGCAGTTTCACAACAGTGGTTTACATATAAATTAAGTTTCTATAGAGTTATTCGATAATCAACATGTTATTTACTTAAGCTAATTTGGCAAAAGTTTCCAACTCATAACTTATCGTAATACATTTTATAATGTAGCTACAATTTATTATAGAAATTTGATTGTTTAATTAGAACTTTGCCTAAAATTTTTGATAATATAAGGCTCGTGTATAGTCCAGTAAGAACATGTATTTTAATAAGGCAAAACTTAAAATTATCAATATATAAAAGCTCCAAGGTAGAACAAAAAAAAATTATGAAATCAAAATAGGGAATTAGAAACATTCAATTACTATTTTATTAGAGGATTTGCTTCTCTCTAACAGCTCCCAATAGCTCCTCAACTTGACTAATCTTTGCTCCTATTGTTGTGTATGGATCATATGTAGCAGCGGTTTAATTGTGGGGTTATGGTTAGATGGGTTGGGGGTGTGATATGGTACAAGGATGATTTTGTAATATGTACCATACCTATTCTATTATAAATAGAGCATGTATTTGTAACCCTAGGTGGTTGTTCTGAATAATAAGAAAACTCTAGCCGCTCGCTCTCAAGGATTTAGGCACATTGCCGAACCTCGTTAAATCCTGTGTCTATTTTTCTTTTCTGTTTTCTTCTCTACTTTACTCTTGTTCTCTGTGTTAATTTCACAACAAATGGTATCAAAGCGGTTGCGATGGCTCTCAATTCAGGAGCAAAATTTGAAGTGGGTAAATTTGATGGAACCGGTAACTTAGGATTGTGGCAGACATGAGTAAAAGATTTATTGGCGTGGTAAGGGATTTTAAAGGCGTTAAAAGATTTATTGGTGCAATAAGGGATTTTAAAGGCGTTGTGGGCCAAGAAACCAGAAGGCATGGAAGACCTAGATTGGGAGGAGTTACAGCAATGAGTAATAGGAACTATACAGCTATGTCAGGCAAATGAGATTATGTACCAAGTCATGGACATCAAATCTCCGGGAGAGGAATGGCAGAAACTGGAGAGTCGGTATATGTCCAAATCGCTCACAAATAAGCTGTATCTTAAGCAAAGGTTGTATGGGCTAAAGAAGCAGGAGGGTTAGAATTTGGGATAACATGTCAATGTTTTCAATCAAATAATCACAGACTTGGTTAGGGTTGATGTGAAGATTAAGGATGAGGACAAAGTAATTATATTGTTGCATTCTTTACTGTCATCCTATGAACAATTGGTGACTACCCTTACATATGGAAAACATTCTATTAGCTTGGAGGAGATTACTGCAGCATTGTTGGCTCTTAACCAACAAAAACAGAATGCAAGTGAGGAATCTCACGATGAAGGCTTGGTTGTGAGGGGAAATCTGGAACGTGGTAGGAGACAAGGTAAAGAAGGTACTGCAACGGGAAAGTCTAGGTCAAAATCCAGACCTAGAAAAGTAGTGCAGTGTTATAAGTGCAAGGATTATGGACATTGAAGAAAGACTGTCCAAGACAAAAAAGGCATAATGATGACAAGAAGAATGAAGACTCGTCAAATTCTGCAAATGTGGTTCAAAATAATGATTCAGATTTTGGTGATGGAGATATATTAGTTGTTTCAACAAATCAATACGTGGATACATGGTTTCTTAATACAGCATCATCTTATCACATGACACCTAACAAGGAGTGGTTCACCTCATACAGGTCACGTTCTTTTGGCTCTATCCATTTAGGTGATGATAAACCTTGTGCTATTACTGGTATAGGAACCATTAAAATTCAGCTGCATGATGGTGCTATTAGGATATTATATGATGTTAAGCATATACCAGACATGAGAAAGAATATGATTTCCCTAGGCATATTACATGCTAATGGTTTTAATTATAGATCTAATGAAGATAAAGAAATCCTTAGAGTAACTAAAGGTGTATTGATTGTGATCAAAGGGAAACAAACCATGGGAAATATTTATAAACTGCTAGGGAATACTATTGTAGGTGGAGCTGCAGCAGTTGAGTATGATGATGATGATTGTACAAAATTGTGGAACATGCGTCTAGGTCATCTTAGTGAGCGTGGGATGACAAAATTGCATAAAAGAAATCTGTTAAAGGGTGTTAAAAGTTGTAAATTAGAATTTTGTGAGTTTTGTATGCTTGGACTGGTCAGCATACAACTGGGGGAATTCTTGATTATGTGCATTCTAATGTATGGGGGCCTACTAGAGAATTGTCATTGGGTGGGTTTGAATATTTTATCACATTTGCTGACGATTTTTCTAGAAAAGTCTGGATGTATTGTTTGAAACAGAAATCTAAGGCCTTTTGGGGTAAAGCCCAAGAGCAAATCCATGAGGGTTTAGGCCCAAAGTGGACAATATCATACCAATGTGGAGATATGTGGTGTCTATGGTCCAAGAAGTGATATCAGAGATCAGATAATGGAACAGAATACACGAATTCACAGTTTTAAAAATTTTGTGAGGAGCATGGTATTCAAAGACACTTTTCAGTTCGGAAGACACAATAACAAAATGGTATGGCAGAGAGGATAAATAGATCCATTACTGAAAGGGTAAGGTGTTTGAGATTGAATGCAGGGCTTCCTAAGAGTTTTTGGGCAAAAGCTGTGAGTATGGCGTGTTACCTCATAAACAGATCACCACAGGCACCATTGGGTGGAAAGGTTACAGAAGAGGTATGGACAGGTAAACCAATTGATCTTGGTAATTTAAAGATTTTTTATTATCCTACTTATGTGCATATATCCAGTGATGAGAGGTCTAAACTTGATCCAAAGTCCAAGAAGTGTATTTTCTTAGGCTTTGTGAAAGGTGTAAAAGGATATAAGTTTTGGGATCCAGTTGCAAAGAAGGTGGTGATCAGCAGAGATGCAGTTTTTGATGAGCAGTCTATGTTGCAGCAGAAAGATAAAAGTCATGTGCCAGCAAGTGATGGAAACAGTTTCAGTTCAAAGGTAGTGCAAGTGAATTTAGAACCACAAGTCTTAGACAATGAAAGGGCTGAAAGTTCTAGTTCAAGACCTTCAAGCTCCACTTCAGAAAGAGACGCACCATAAAGCCTTCAAGCGGATTTGGGTATGAAGATTTGGCTTCTTTTTCTCTCCTTGTTAGTAGTTGTCACGACCCAAACTGGGGAGTCATGACCGGCGCTAGGGAATGGGAATTACTATTATCCGGAACCCGTAGCAAGCCTTAAAAATAAAAACTCATGCAAACGTATAATAAAAATACTTCAAAATTAAAAATTTGATATTGAAAAATGAAATCTTTTCTTATATAATGAAATATAATAATACACAATCCTTAAAAATACAAATCTCAGTTACGAAAACAAAATTAAATATTACAACAGTCAACTCTTACTACTACAGTTCTAGAGTACAATAAAAGTTCAAATATAATATTTACATAATTCAGCCGGGGCTAAAGAAGATCGGTGAAGAGATCTAGTCCTGAGGTCTGACAAGGTAGGATATCCTGAAAAAAATGTTGAAGGGAGTCAGACCTCACTGAGTGAATTATTATTATATATATACATGCAGTCTAATAACACAGGCATTCAAGTATCAGTAAAATAACATATTATATTTATATAATAAAATATACACGCATTTCATACAGATGCTAAAAATCCTGTTTTCAATAATAAAATGGATTTTAGGTGGAGGATTGGTGCGGAACCCTAATATTTTGCAACCTCGATCAGAATTTATTAGTAGCCAACAAGCTAATACATACTCCCAAATTTATAAATTTGTCCAACTTTAGGTAGTAGACTGACCCCGAGTACACTAGGTCAACCGAGGATTCGCAATCTCACTACCAGTATGACTGGCCCCAAGTACACTAGGTCAACCGAGGATCCGCAGTCACCCTTTCCAATATCCATCAATTTCAATAATCAGTTTCACAATCGAATCAATTAAAATTCTCAGCCTAGTATCTAACGTACTGTCGCGCAACAGTCCTATTTTAGCCCACTAGGTGGCACGTTCTACAACTATCCTCCAAAATATTCTTATAAATATATAAAAATAATGAAATGCAAGTTAAAGCATGCTAGCATCCATTTTTCAAAATAATATCCCAAATATATATAAAACATAAATATAAGCATTTAATAAAATAATGACATTTAATGAAGATAAATATAATTTAATTCTCATTTAAATATGGATGCTTGCAAACAATATTTTCTACGTGCAATGCATATATATAATGATAACTCACTGTACTAGTGTGATCCTCTGTTCCGGTTCAACTGGCCCAGTCCGGTCGACCTAGCTTGCGGTACAGCTATGAAAAATGATAATAATCATATTATCAGAAAAGGAATATTCTTACTGTAACAGCCCCAGCCCACCCGCTTGAGATATTGTCCGCTTTGCCCGCACAGGCCCAGCCCCAACTCGAAAGCCGGGAGCGCACGGTTTTAAGGGCTACAACCCAAAATGTGTCTCAAGTGGAAGGTATCCACATCCTTATTATAAGGCATGCTTCGTTCTCCTTCCAAACCGATGTGGGATATCACAATCCACCCCCCTTAAAAGGCCCAGCGTCCACGCTGGCACAACGATCCAGGCCCAGGCTCTGATACCACTGTAACAGCCCCAACCCACCCGCTTGAGATATTGTCCGCTTTGCCCGCACAGGCCCAACCCCAACTCGAAAGCCTGGAGCGCATAGTTTTAAGGGCTATAACCCAAAATGCATCTCAAGTGGAAGGTATCCACATCCTTATTATAAGGCATACTTCGTTCTCCTTCCAAACCGATGTGGGATATCACAGTAGTGGAGATCCATTAACCTTTCAGGAAGCTATGCTTAGTGAGGAAAAAGATAGATGGATAGGTGATATGGTAGAGGAGATGGAATCTTTGCATAAAAATCAGACATGGGAGCTTTCCCAACTACTTGAGGGAAAGAAGGCTATAGGGTGCAAATGGGTCTACAAGAATAAGCCAGCAGTATCAGAAAAAGAAGGGGAAAAGTTCAAGGCCCGGTTAGTGGCAAAAGGGTACTCATAGCAGAAGGGGATTAATTATGATGAGATTTTCTCCCATGTGGTTATACATACTTATATCAGGGCAGTGTTAGCCTTGGTAGCTAACTGGGATTTGCACTTGGAACAAATGGATGTAAAGACAGCTTTTCTTCATGGTGACCTAGAGGAGAAGATTTATATGAAGCAGCCAGAAGGGTTCACCCAACCTGGGCAGGAACATTTGGTATGCAAATTGAAAAGGTCCTTGTATGGGCTAAAGCAGTCTCCAAGGTAATGGTACAAGCGGTTTGATTCTTTTATGGTTCAAATTGGCTACAAACGCTGTGAGTATGATTGTTGCGTTTATGTTAAATGCCTTGATGATGGTTCATTTATTTTTCTGCTACTATATGTGGACGATATGCTTGTTGTTGCTAAGAGTTGGCATGAAGCTATTGAGTTAAAAGCCTTGTTAGGGAAAGAATTTGACATAAAGGATTTAGGTACTGTAAAGAAAATCCTTGGGATGGAGATACACAGGGATAGAGGCTCAAAAAATTGTGGTTATCTCAGCAAAACTATATTGAGAAGGTGTTAGACAGATTTAGGATGAGTAGTGCTAAACCAGTGAGTACTCCATTGGTGAATCACTTCAGACTTTCCTTAGGTCAGTGCCTAAAGACATATAGAGAAATTGAAGACATGGCAAAAGTACTATATGCCAATGCAGTTGGTTACTTGATGTATGCAATATTTTGTACTAGACCTGATTTGGCTCAAGTTGTTAGTCAAGTCAGTAAGTTTATGTCAAAACTGGGTAAGCAGCATTAGGAAGCAGTCAAATGGATATTCAGGTATCTGAGGGGCACAGTAGGTTATGGCATTATGTTTGGTAGTCAACAGGGTGATCCTTCAGTTGTGGGATATGTGGATTCGGATTATGCTAGTGATATGAATGATAGGAGGTCTATAATAGGGTATGTGTTTACTTTTATAGGAGGGTCTATTTGTTGGAAATCCACAGTTCAGTCTATACTGGCATTATCTATAACTGAAGCAGAGTATATGGCAGCAACTGAAGCAATTAAGGAAGCATTATGGCTTACAGGACTAGTGAAGGAACTGGGTATTGAGTAAGGTGGAGTTCAGTTGCATTGTGATAGTCAGAGTGCCATTTATTTGGCAAAGAATTAGGTGAATCATGCTAGGAAAAAGCATATTGATGTGAGGTTTCACAAGATTAGAGAGTTAATTACATTTGGTCAGATATTGCTACAGAAGATTCACACTTCTAAGAATGCAGCTGATATGTTGACAAAGCCAGTTACCAGTGACAAGTTCAAGTATTGCTTGGACTTGTTGAATGTTGCCAAATGTTAAAGAAGCATGTTTCCCCAACCCAATTGTTATGAGAGAATTTATGTCTTAAGGGGCTTGATATTCGCAAAGGTGGAGATTGTTGTGTATGGCTCATATGTAGCAGCGGTTTAATTATGGGGTTATGGTTAGATGGGTTGGGGGTGTGATATGGTACAAGGGTGATTTTGTAATATGTACCTTACCTATTCTATTATAAATAGAGCATGTATTTGTAACCCTAGGTGGTTGTTCTGAATAATAAGGAAACTCTAGTCGCTCGCTCCTGAGAACGTAGGCACATTGCTGAACATCGTTAAATCCTGTGTCTATTTTTCTTTTCTGTTTTCTTCTCTACTTTACTCTTGTTCTCTGTGTTATTTCGTAACACCTACATAGAATGATAAATTATCTATAAGATCTACTCTAAACTTTATCATTCTTCATGTTCTTGCAATAAGAAAATTCTGCTTTCACTTTTTATTACTTTTTATTATAATTTAATTTGCTCAAGCTTAGGATTCATCTCAAGGTTACTACCAACTAACATGTTATTAAGTTTTATAAAGATTTGCAAACCATAATCTCACTTAAGCTTACTTATTCCTCTTGAAGTCTCCTCTAAATAATCCTCTTATTTCTTAATTTCTTCTTTCTCCTAAATTCTTTGATGCTATCTTGGCATTCTATACTCACATCCAAATCTCAATTTTATCATTTCTTTACTTACTGGCCTCTAAGAACTCTCTTTAAGCTTCTGCCTCTCTCTCATCTTCTTCTTCTTTATTGCTCCTCACCTTCTGCAGAAAGTGTTCTATTTTTTAACACTTACCTAAATTTCTCCCTCATGAAGACATTTCATCTCCTTTTTCTCTTAATTGTTAACACCTCATTAAAATTTTCTCTTCTCAATCCTTTAACTTCACTTTCTTGTCTTTTTAATCCTTAACTCTACTTATTTAAACTTTTCTTTTATTGGATTTAGCCTTTTAACTTCTTTTCACCTTAATTTACTTGTATTTTAATTTTATTACTTATTTAATTTACATGAACTTGTAGTCCTCGGGGTACATATATTATAATAATATCAGAGATTTCCCTAAAAAGCCATTTAAAGTATGGTGGTTTTGGTAAGGTTGTATAATATTGAGTATTCTAATCAATGAGTTGTGCTACTTTTATTTATTTCATGTTATTTTTTGCACGCACCAAGACAAAGAAGACATAAGAAACCAAAAAAAAAAAAAAAACTAATAGTTCATTTAAGAAAGAAAAATAATAACAGAAATAAGAGCTTTTAAAAGAAATTTACTCTGACATAACCATGAATTCTACAAGCTCATAAACTACTCCTAAGATAAGAGAAATGGAAACAACAAATAAAAGTTCTTCTCAACCAACCTCAACAAAAAATTTAAGAGGAAATGATAACTCATAATCTTAAAAAAGACAACATCACTTAGTCAAGGTTGCTTTATGAGCCTTAGAATAAAACTACATCTTGTAAGGTATGGTTGTTAACCATTAATGCTATTTATTAGTGATGTTGACATATAAGATAAATAAAACCTAAATGGTTGCTTTATTTGTAGACATCAACTTTAATATTGCCTCTCTATGGTGGATATAGAAGAACTTCTCAACATGCTCAAGCTTATCAATTAATACCAGCTTCTTAATCAACTTCAACTTCTAAGTGGAAGGCGAAAAAGGCTTGGGTTTGTTTCATAGAAAAAGAATTAAGGAAATTTCATTTATGTAACTCCAACCTCTTAGTCAGCTCCAGCTCTAGCTTCTTCAACTTTAACTTCTTAGTCTAAATCCAAGCCATCTCTACATTCCAAGTCATATGCATATTTAAAGATGATTATTCAATTAAAGGATAAAGGCAAAGCACATGAAGACCTGTTGATAAGATGACTATAAGAACATCAGATATAGGAGAGCCTTGGATGATGCATCTTTTAGGGCAAAAAGGATACAAAGTAAGGATATTGGTATAAAAAATCTTGTATGGAAACCATAGCTTTACTTGATGTTAGTTGTGAACAATACCTTTTAGATGTAATTTGAACGTGTTTTAGTGGTCTCAAACTCTTGTCTTATAACATTAGTCTTGCCTTTTTGTAATGATGTAGGAATTACGGAGATGAGACATGGCATTTTTTAGGAATTTGATAACCATGTCATTTTTGGGAATTTGGTAACCATAAGTTGTAATTGCATACAATCCCATTAATTGCAATTAAAATTATGTTTGCAATTTCTTTTGTTTAAATCTTGCAATTTATGTTTCATAATAATTGGGCAATCCCATTCTATAAGGCCACGAGATTTTGTTCTTTATTGTGTCTCTCTTTTGTTAAGATATGAATATGCAATGTTATCATGTCACATAAACACTTCACTACTTATTTTAACTTAAGATTATTAATGCTTCATATGGATAGCTAAGGTTCTAAATTTATCAAAATTGGAACATGGAATTGCACTACACTACATATACTACTATTTCATTTATAATGGATAGAAATAATTATAGGAAAATACCATTTCATTCATAATTTATAAATATAACAACAGAGTCATCACAATTCATTTTACTGACCCTACTACACTATATGTACTACACTAAATAACCATATCAATTTCAAACCATTTTCTTAGGATCACAAAATATGGCTTCAACAAATACAAGTTT
>CATIWK010404763.1:0-11773 GCA_949634005.1 Mallotus japonicus
GAGAGAGAGAGATTAATTATAAGATGATGTAAAGAAAAAGCAAATGGAAATTGCATTGACATCAAATGATCATGAGAGCTACACAAAGAGAGAGCTCTCTTCTTTATACAAGGGAAAAAAGACCATAAAAAAAGGGCAACATTCTTCAGAAGAAATTGCCCCAAATAGAACACCTAAAATCATATAATAACTACTGAATTTAATAAACAAAGAAACTTTTTTCATTTGTTCATTCCAGTTGCATTCTTCACTGATTCAGTTGCTCCCTGCACCTTAGCCTTCACCTGCTGACCAGCCTACATGCATATACAAAATAATAAGAATTATTATTATTATTATTGAAAGAAGATTAGTCTGAATTATAGTTGAACAATTTTTAACCTCTGCCATTGAGTCTTTTGCAGATTGAGCAGCATTGCTAGCCTTGTCCATCATGGTGCTAGCTTTTTCCTGAAAATAATAAAATCGTAAGTGTCACTAATTAACAAGAACATTTGCATGTGTTTGCATAAAATAGTCTGGCAATAATACTGACCTGAGTCTGGCCCTTGGCCTCACCAGCTTGGTAAGCCATCTTCTGAGAGTTATCTGCCATTTTTTGGTTTCTTGAAAAGTCTAATTAAGAAGATAGCAAGAACTAGAGCTTTATGGTTAACTGAAAATGCTTAGATAATTAAGATAAAATTTTTGGCGACGATAATCTTTGCAATTGCCATTATTTATAGTGTTTAAAGCTAGTCTAGTTGCTTGACACCTGTAGTGTCAGGTGGGTTTGAAGCTCTACACATGCGACTCCATGGTTTTTGGTTCGATGAACATGTGTCAATCTGTTACTGGGGTTCCTATTTTTAGGCCTTTTGACAAGGATGGAGAGAGATCTTGAGAATGTTTCAAAATGGAAAGTGTAGTTTTGATAATGCTATCAAATCTTGATCGTTCTCTAGTGCATGCAAGAATGTGAGAGTGGCATGTATCTGAAAATCAGATCTCAATTCCCAATGGAATAGGTCTTCTGCATGGATCATCATTTGTGGGTTCTCTGAACCTCAGAAATAAAATTTTGTCAAATTAAGATTAGGACAACGGGAAGATTTAGTTTTCTAAAATTCCATAGGGTCACCAATTTCAGCACCAAAGTGTTTTATCATTCTCAAAGCGAATCAATCTAATTTTAACTCGTCTTGATGGGGTACAATCGATTGGCAAGAGCTTGAAAAATGGTTTCAAAATGTGTCAGCTTTGAATCTCAATGAAATCAGTGTGATAGTCATATATACCAAGTAATCAAGAGCATTCATATGAGAATTTAGAACTCATGAGTCATGATACCTTCATAAAATAAGACCATACTACATATGTACAGAATAAGAAAAACTTTCAGAAGTATTCAAATAATTTGAGGTTTAGAACAACGTATAACTATCTCCAGTTCAAATCCTTTGAGCTTCACTCAGGAAAGCATATAGCAATGCATTTTTCAGATTTACAAAAAAGAAATTGCAGACCTACTTAATCATCATGCTGCCATGTTGCTTTCTACTCATACCACCTAGTCCCTGATATTCACTCAAAACAATTTTAAAAATCTTTCTTTTGTTCCAGTGAACCTCTAAATTCAGATAGAGGCTAATTTTTTCAGGAATCTCCAAAAACCAAATAAAACTGCCCCGGTGATTTCAGTGGTCACCCAGGGCCTGAAACTGCCACACTGATATCAGTAGTTTGATATCTGACACAGCATTTCCTTGACAAACAAATATAAGCATCTGCAATCCCACAGCCTTTCCATATCTGCACCATGCAGCTGTAGCTTTACTTATGCACTAGCTTCAGGAACCTGGTGTAGCTCCAGTTCTATGGTAGATTCATGATGACACCAGTGAATTGAAACCACCACCATAATTAGGTACTTGATTCGCTTCATTTGGTATCCATCGCAATTCCACACATTGGCTTAATTGATACCACATGGCATGCATATCTGCTCCCAATAGTATCATGGTAATTAATGATAATCATTTTCTCCTCCAATCCTTTTGGGATCCATCTTATATCCCCCACCAAGCTCATTCAGCTATGTTAAAATTCCAAGGTCAGCATTTCAATTTCATCACCTGATTGCAAAATATATGAGGCCAAACAGCATCAAAAATGGATCTTGCAAGTGAAATGCTATGAAACAGAAGATCATATAGTTTTTATAGCATGAGGCCACAATGAAGCAGCAAGAATTATGTAAAAGAAACAGACAGACAACCTAATTCAGTGTGGTTGGGAATTTACAGACTAAAGAGTCATTAATTCACATTTCATGCTTTAAGATATATTTAATGAAAAACTAAGCTCAATTGATAAGTTATGTATAAATGCAATTTAATCAGATATCGAATAATCTTCATATAGTTCCATTATTTTCCAAGCAAGATTTTTTTTCTTGTCAATTTCAAAAGTATTTTAAGAATAGTCCACATCAATTTCAAAAGAAAAATTTCTAAAAAAATTCAGGTAATTTTAAGCATAGTCTAAGCTTTAAATTTACCATAGTGCAGTTCTAGCACTTTAGTGGATTGTTTCATGAAATACCTTCAAGAAAAATCAGTGGTGCTATAAATTTTCAGTACATGGTTTAAGATTTATCTTGAATTATTAAATTATTTAGGAAGTTGTTCCATGCGTGTGAAAAAGGATACATATAATAGGTCAATTCACAATTTCATGTTCCAAAACTCAAGATCATGATGCTGTTATTAGTTCTCCAAGAAAAAGGGTGTGAAGATCTTAATAAAATAAGTGTACTGACCTTTGAACACTAAATAACTATCAAAGTTGTTTCTGCATTAGTTTGCACAATTTCCAGTTCAAGTCGTGCTTAGCCTTATCAGCATCAGCTTGTTGTGGCCCCAGTTGATAAAGGAAACTGAATCAAGAAAAGGACACCATGCATGGAAAAAGATACCCACTGCCTCAATTGAACAATAAACTCCATATTTGCCATGAACCTATGTGCTTTTTATGTCCTTTAGATAGTACAACCACTTGCAGAAAATGTATATATGACATTCCCACCATATATTTTAGGTATTCTTGCACTTTCCATATTAATTCAACAATAAATTGTAATAATCCTCCTGTTGGTCCAATTAACATATGCATTGCAAACTAGGTTAAGGAGGAGTGCGTGATGCCACCTAATAAAATCGGGCATTGAAGCTGACACCTGTATTCAAGTCCAAGATTTTCTAATATATTAGTTTATCTGCTCCACATCTTTCAATATGCTCTTTGACATCAAGCGTCTGTCAACAACATGATTCCAAAAGAGACTTAAAACACTGTTGTCACCAGCATAAGAAGCATTAAAAGACCTGAAAATTTTGAGAGTAATCATCAGCCTTCTCTTGTACATTTCATCTAACAAATCTGAAACAGCATCTGCCTTCCCAAGCTTCCAGTATGCGTATGCTAGACTAGTGTATATGACACTATCTCCCAACATGCCCTTCTCTTGCATGAGACTGAATATTCTTTGAGCAAAATCAACTTTTTCTCTTTTGCAGAATCTCCTTATTATTGCCCTATATATTGATACATCAACACAAAGGCCTCTGCTTACAAACTCATCTGGGAGCTTAATAAGTGCCTCTTCATTTTGTTGATTACAATAACCATCCACAAGCCATGAATAAGTACAATAACTAGGAGAAAACCCTGCATCAAGCATGCTAAGCAATAGCTCTTTAGCACTATCCATCTCCCGCATTTTGCAGAAGCCATGGATCAATGCTTTGTACGTAAACTGATCTAGCTTCAAACCAGCCTCCACCATCCTGTTCTTCACCTTCAATGCTGACTTCATATCTCCTATCTTGCAATACGCATTGATCAATGTGTTACATGTGACATTATCTGGTTCAATCTTCTTTTCACTCATTTCATTTAGGAGCTTATTTGCATCTCTTAACCTGCCTTCCTCACATAGCTTGCGCAGAATAGAATTAAAAGTAATGACAGTAGGATAAAGCCCTTGAGCTTCCATTTCTTCCCGTAGTCTCAAAGCCTCATCAAGGTCGTTCAATCTACAATACCCATCTATCAAAGTAGTGTAAGTCACATGATTAGGAGTAGCATCATCAATCTCCCTAAAAAGCCTCATAGCCTCTCTCATTCTACCTTCTCTACAAAATCCATATATAAGTGAATTATAAGTAACAATATCAGGTTTAATTCCTCCCCTCTCCATTCTATCTTGAACAGACAAAGCTTCATAGTGCATTCCCTTTTTGCAATACAATGAAATCAACGTATTGTAGGTGAAAAGATCAGGAAAAACACATTTTGATTCCATTTCATTCAACAACTTATCTGCTTTCTCCACATCACCGGATTTACAACAAGCATGGATCAACACATTATAAACATGAATATTAGCTTCAACCCCAATTCTAACCATCTTTTTATAAACTTTCCACACCATATCAGTAAGTCTATCTTTAGCCAAAGAATTCAATAACACAGTACAAGCATGCAAATGTGGGCAAAACCCGTGTGCCCTCATATGCTCAAATACCTGAACAGCTTCCTGTTTCATCTTGGAATTTGCATAAACTATCACAAGCCAGCTAAAAACATGGGAATTTACATCTGGGTCATCATGAAGACTCACTAAAGCACTCAAAACAGATTGAGTTGACAAGAAATCCTTAAAAGCAATCTTCTGAAGCAAATTCTGTGCAGTCTTGAAGTGTTTGTATTTAGCTAAAATATGAATCATAGTCCATGAAGATTGTAAAGAATGTTTATAATTAGGAATTGATGATTCAATCCAATTAAACAATGCCCAAGAAAGACAAGGACTTTGGCTATACAAAGAGAGCTGCAGTAGTACCTGGTGAAGAGTTGCTGTAGCGAGATTAGAACCAATTTTGGGTCTCAAAAGATTGTTCCAGCTACCCTTTATTACAGTCGCACACATGCTTTGAACTAATTGAGTTTCACTGCGCAAAGTGACTAAAGTTGCCATCTTTCTTTGCTTTGCTTACACCCCTCTCCAGCAATGAGTTTATTGATATTTTTATTTCTGGGTTTGTTTTGTTCTCTTAAATTCTGGGTAAAAAGATGGAGGATGTGAAAGGCTTTAGGCATAAATTGGGGGACTAAAATAGGAAAAAGGACAAAACTTGAACCGGGTTCGTTATGCAAAACGAACCGGGTCAGTACGCAGAGAGTCAGAGCAGTGCAGGTTAAAGAACATAACAGAGTCTCGAACTGATAATAAAAAACAAGTGTGGCTCCTTTGCAAAGCCTTCTCTTCTGTTGTAGGCAAGTGCTGCAGTGAAGGGTAAAAAAACATAGATTTATAACAGCTACAGATATGGGAAGCTCGAAAGGAAAAGTGCAGGAGAAGAAGAAGATGAAGAAGAAGAATAAGAAAGCTACTGCTGAGCTATTCCAGAAGGGTATTTTTATTTTTATTTTTATTTTTTTGCTCAACTTTTGTAACTCTCGATTGTCCTTTGCTTTGCTTGTGTTTGGTTATTGATTGTGATTGTTTATCATTTCATTAAGTTGGATTGAAAGGGCATCTGAGTTTTGCTTGCAACTCTTAGAAAATAGGGGATTGTTGTGTTGTGAGTACATTCGTGAGGGTTTTTCTTTTTCTCTATTTGATGTGTTGTGGCAGCTTGAAGAAAGAACTTATCAGGGCTTTTAGTATGACAGATTAAACTTTTGTAAAAAAGAAAAAATCTTGGATTATGTTTCGACTGCTAACGAAATTGCTGGATGCTTATTGTGACAGAATTATCTATGCTGTTGTTTTTTCTTATATCTGATCTTTTTCTTTTCTGCAATTACCTGAGCCCTGAAATTTTCTCATGGAAAAATGAGTATAATAGTTAATGCAGTTGTTCATCCTGGTAGGATTTATAAGGCTCGTTGATTGTTGAACTTTGCCTTTTTTGGCTCACAGATTTGTTCAGCTGAAGAGCATGAGTTTAAATCATATTAATAAAAACTTAATCCATGTGTGGGCTTTGAAAGGATTGTGATGAGAAGGGAATGACCGAGGTGACCTTTAGGAATGTGGAATTTGGCTCATAAATTCATTTTGCATATGTTTTATACCTTAACAAGATTGTGTGATTTCATTTAGGTGGAGAAATAATACATGGCTGCTAAAGCTTCAGTTCTATTACCATGAATCATTATACTTAAAAGAAGATCTTAAGCATTTCAAAAAATAATGGTAGGCTAAATAGGTTAAGCAGTGCTTTGATCTAAGTGCATTTTAAGAGCGAGGAAGAGGTAGCAACGCAAGTAGTTTTC
Source organism: Mallotus japonicus (assembly GCA_949634005.1). Lineage (NCBI taxonomy): Eukaryota > Viridiplantae > Streptophyta > Magnoliopsida > Malpighiales > Euphorbiaceae > Mallotus > Mallotus japonicus. The sequence continues at coordinate 6,325 of CATIWK010404763.1, forward strand.
TGAAATCACAAACAGAGACAAGAGTATCATTGCAATATCTTGTTTTGGCATGAAGATATTGCAAATTTAATACGACTTTACCAGAATGAAGAGCATTAAATTTAATACAAAACTTTACCAGGATGAGATCATATACACTAACACTCAGTCTTTGATCATCTACATTAGAGGATCAGTCAGCAGACGCTGGCAGTTTCCAATTGGTTTAGGTCAAAATAAGTGAGCTCTGATTGAAAACATATGCCAATCAACAATTTTATGTGTTGAGAATGTCCTTTAATTTTAGCAGAGGTTTTCTTCTTGCAAGTCATGTATGAATCCTGGGAAGAATATGGTGATGTATTTTACATCTGTATGTGAAGTTTACTATAAGGTTTCTGCACTTATCCTTTTTCCATTTCAGACATGCAGAAAGAGGAAGATATGAATGAAAAGATCAAGTCCATTGAAAAGAAGAAAAGGAAAAGAGAGGGGGAAAACAATGTTGATAATGGCAAAGCTGTTCAGAGCAGTAAAGGTGACAGCAGACGGAAGAAAATTCTTTCAGTCTAACATAATATTTGACAATCTTGTCTTATTTATTGGTTTTTGTTGTTTCAGTAGAAAAGATTGCTAAAGCAGAAAGAGAAAGTAAAAAGAACAAACCAAAAACGAGGAAGAGGAAAAATGATGGGAGAAATATTGATCTGGCTGGAAAGTCTGATCTGCTTGTGACTGAGGATGGAGATGGCTTTGATGCACAACATGGTGGGTTTATACATATTTGACAATCTTGCATTGTCTATTGTTTTTTTCTAACGATCTTGTTGTTTCTGTTTCAGAAGAACCGATAGTTAAAGCAAAAGGAAAAAATAGAAAGAGCAAGTCATGTAAGAAGAAAAGAAAAAATGTGGAGAAAAATATTGCTCTGATTGGAAAATCTGACCATCATGAGATTGAGGGTGAAGATGGCTTGGATAAACGACATGGTGGGTTAATAGGGTTGCCTAGTGTAATAGTGGCATTATTTTGGTGGATTTTAACCAAGTATTGTGTTATTTTATGAATGGCATTATATATATATATATATATGCATGCCCAAATATATAAAATTCTATTTGGCAAACTCAAGCTGAATTTTGTGTAGTTATGCTTGTCCTAAATAACTTTTTTATTATTTGTCCTCATGCATAAATCACAGTGCCTTTAGCAGATTTTCTTAGTTACCCAGTTTTCTTCTAAGTTGTAAAAACTTTACGCATTGATTTAAGTAATTTTTGTTACTACTTAAATGATGGAGCAGTATACCAAAGCCTAAATAAAACTTAAGGAGATGTTTACAATTTCAGAGGCTGCTACCATAGCTGAGACCAGAAATCCTAGTGATTTGAACAGAATTTCCATGAAAAAGTTGATGTCGTGATTCCTCTCTAAATGTTTTCTGATGAACTTTTTTGTGTTTATTTTAGGTAAATCCAAGAAATCTAAGAAAAAGAAAATTGACCACAGCACATCAAAGGAGAGCGAGATGATACCAGAAAAGAGAGAAGAGGCTGTTGAGGATGATGTTTATTATATTTCTTCAGGAGAAGAGGACTGCACAAAAGGAATGAAAAGTACGAATTATGAATTTGGGGATTTTGTGTCTTAATAATTCTGTGGAAAATTTGTAATGATGGCAGCTCAAAGTCATATATGGAAACCAAACCATAAAAAATGCTCCTAACATTTGTTAACTGAAATTTGAGCCTAGCCCGTAAATCCAATTGTCTCTGCTAAGGAGTGTTCCAGGACATTTTATTTTATGATTTGCCTGAACCAATATAACTCTGTATAAATCATAAATGTCTGCATCTCAATCCCTTCTTTCCGAATTAGGTGGTAAGAATTGGGGGAGGGGGCCGCCGAAATTTGCATCTTCAGTATATGTCAATTTAGAATGTATCTCTTTTGAAAAAATTCCATGTTCGTTATATGCCTATATTTCTCACTTAGAACTTGCTCAACAGAGTGGCTTATGGAATACCATCAAAGTAGGCCAGGTTTGAAGGTGTTGCAGCAAAGGATAGATGAGTTTATAATTGCGCATGAGGAAAAACTTGAACAGGTAAATTCTCTAATGCATTTCTTAGCTAATTCTTAAGTGATATTCTTATATGGCTTGTATTTTCTTTTCTCAATCCTTGAGCGATTCAAACATTTCACACATTGACATGCATTATCTAGCTCGAATTTAATCAAATGTTTGTTTTGCCTATTCAAATAGCCCATATGAAAGCACAGTTGTTGTGGTTGTCTTGTGAGAAATTTACATGAATATTTTATGATCCATTTCTCTGCAAATTTTACTAGAAACCATTTTAGAATATAGAGGATGTGTGTGATTCCACACCACAAAATTTGGCATTTTCCTTATGCCATTGCTCATTTTTTGCTCATTTAAGATTTGGAAGTGATATGCAAGTCTGCATTTGTGGATTATGTGGTCAGTGTTGTATTTATTGAATTTGGTTTACACATAAGTCCTTTGTGCCTCTTCATGTTCTTGGTGGCAAACATGTGTGTTCAATTGCTAATTTTTCTTGTCATGGTGTATTGCAGGAAAGTAAAGAAAGAGAAGCACGTATTGCAGAAGATGGGTGGACTGTTGTTGTGCATCATAAAGGAAGAAAGAAGACTACAGATTCTGAAAGTGGAATTACTGTAGGTTCTGTGGCCCCAGCTGTTGCACAGAGCCAGCTGGCCAATAAGAAACGCAAAGAAGTTGGGCTAGAATTCTATAGGTTTCAAAAAAGAGAATCTCAGAGGAATGGTATGATGAAACTTGCATTGTTTGCATTTCATTGGTATTACATTAATGTTTGAAGAAATACGAGACTATGACTAAAACTTTAGATTAAATATCATGGAATTAATGGTGTGACATTAACCGTTAATGCAAAATTCCCTTGCAGAAATTTTGGCACTCCAGAGCAAATTTGAGCAGGATCGAAAGCGGATTCAGCAATTGAGAGCTGCTAGAAAGTTTAAACCATACTGAGTGCTGCAAAAGCCATGTGAAGAATGATCTGGAGCTGAAGTTTCTATGGTATCATCTAACTTTTTGCAATATGGGAAATAGATGGCTAAATTCCTAAGATTTATTATTCCTTTCTCAAATTTTGCCCCTACTAAAATTTATTGGAGAAACGAGAAATTTGTATTCATAAGTCATGAATAGTGCTAGTAAGAATGTACAATTTTGAGTATATTGACTGAAGTTGATAAATGATTCCGCGGCTTTTGTTACTCCCAGCTGAACCGTGCCTTTGTGCCTGTCCGGGGTTCTACTTGTCCAAGAATTTGATTTTTGCAAATGGAGAATGCTCGAAGCAAACTCAAGAGGCCACAATTTCTGTTTCTGGAGACATTAATACCTCAAGTTGTTGTTTTGCATCAACTAGGGTATTAGATATAATTCTTGCTTGAAATTAAAGTAGCTTAGGGAGGGTAATGCTCCTTTAGAGGCTTTGAACTTCTCGAGCAACAATTGATCACTCATTCACATGAGATAGGATTGAGATTTTTGTATCTTTCCTTTTGTTTTATAATGTTCGGTCTTGTTAAAGTAGTACAGACATAAAATGAAAATTGCGTCAGCAGATTGCTTTTTCTTCTCATAGTGTTGTTTTTTTCTTAAATGGCAATCGTTTGTTTTAATCTTGTGTCAACATCCAGCAGATAAGGTGAGCATCTCAAGCTAAAGATTTCTAACCTTTTTTTCTCTTTTTTTTTTTTTTTTTAAATTTTTAACTTTGGGTTAAAACTTGAAAGTGACAGGCACCACCACTATCCTACACAGAAAAAGCTCTAGATGATGGTTCTAGGAAGCTTAACCAAGCCCTCAGACCATTTGAATTATTTCTTTTATAAACTGGTCGTAGGTGCTTTTTTTTTTTCAACCACTAGCCTAAATTACTAAGCCTCTACTTTCAACCAAATGTCTTCATTTTGTGACAGATATTTTATCATCCATTTTAAATGAGTTAGACGTATTAGGTGCTTGATAAGAGTCATGACTCTTAGCTGTTATATCAGCCACAGCAAATGGGGCCCACATAGGGCGAAGGTCCTATCACTGGACCCCCAAGGGACCATTTGGAACTATGAAAAGATGATAAAAGCCGAAAACAAAGAAATGAGAGATTTGAGGTATGCTCTTTTCTTATGCTGTTACATCGGAGCTGGATATGTGGAAAGCCTCGACATCAAAGAGAAGAGAACCACTGATTTTAACTCAACATAATACTATACAAATCATATATATATATATATATATTTTCTGCTGTATCATTTGCTGAATGGATTAGAAGTTGAAATGCTTGTCCTCATCCACCAGGTTATACATAGTGGTTGGTGTGCATTTTTTAGCTAAGGGGCATAGGTTGCCAGTGCCACTCATATATTTCATGGTTGATCAATAAATTTAGTGGTCTTCATTAATCTAATTTGATATTTTCAGATTCTTACAACCTCAAAATGTCAATACTCAAAAGTGGAGTAGAATGTATTAGGGCTTAAATCCAAACTCTAAATCAAGAAAGCTGTGTGGAGATTTGGTGGGTGTTTTGTGGATTCATTAGGGTTTTTGTTTGTCTTTATTAAATGTTATGGATAGATGATGATGAGGGATCCTTTCTTTCGTGTTTTATCTTCTCTTGTTCAAGAGAAAAGGGGCATGTCGATAGATGTAAGGTCTTGAATATTTCATTACTTATCTTGTGACAGCTAATGTTTTGAAAAGCAGGCTGACCATTGAAGATATATCTAGTTTGGTGTTTGTTTTTTCAACTTACTTTTAATATAATATGTTTGATTTATAATTTTCATTGATTAATTTTTCAATCAAACAAGACAGTTTGAATATATTATATTTAGATACAAGTTGTTGATCAGTTCAACGTCTCACTAGATCATAATGTAATTTTTTAAAAATATAACAGTTCGATTGATACAATATAATAACTTACCTAATAGAAAAAAAATATATAGTTAGTGTTGAATTAGGTTTAATATTGCAACAAAACAAACTGAATAGAGGGCACCATCATATAATAAAAGCAATAGTGACTACGCATTAGTCCAATTCTTGGATATGAGCATGGCCAATGTGCATCACAAAGAGGAAAGGCCAACCAAAGTAGACTATCCAAATTGAACAAGGAAGGGAAGGAATCTTCCACGGCATGCAAAGGGACCAAGACTTTTTGTGAATTCTCCATCAGTCTAAGCCAGCTGCATTGCATACAATTTTGGAAATAAACACACTTATTCCCCACATCAACTAGTCCAATGCTTGCTGCCTCCCTTTTTCCCCTTGCCTCCGTTCACGTGTCTCTGTACCACTAAGCCAAAAACATATATACAATCAAACAAGCTTTCACACAGACACCGCCACAATAAGGGCTGCTACGAAAACAAATTCTGATTC